>UZAN01047182.1:15426-27154 GCA_900618425.1 Echinostoma caproni
ATAAATGAATAACCCCATGTGCTACATATATGCTCGATTGTTTTAAGTAAGCGATTGAGAACATCAAACAAAATGTTGACATCTCACGAGATTTGTCTCCTTTCAATAGTGATGAACTGCGTGAACTGCCTGCCTTGATTTGCCTTAAATCACCACATGCTCGGGAAAACACTGTGAACCTTGGAACTGCTTCTGTATGAAATTATCCACCAAACCATTAATTATAAATGTGCTCTAAATCCTACGAAATTTCTGAAGTATCCGGAATATTGACTTAACCCTAAATAGAACTTTCTGACTGATATCTTCCATTCACAAAAACGTTTAGTGCTTAAAACAATGAATAAACGATCAAAGGTATTAAAAATCAAGGATTTTGATAATCAGATGATAATGTATGCGAACATGGTGAGATACAGGCTGATATTTATCCCTCGTGATTAGGAACTGAGACCACCAGCAATGCTTTCTAGACATGCCATTCTTCAATCCTGTTGGTTCATTCCTCCTTGCTATCATCTGACCATGTTAATTTTGAAACACCTTTTTTGTGTTACTTTTTGTAATGCTGCATATCGTCTCAATTCGATTCAATGCTGAGTGATATGGAGCAAATCTGAGAATGCTCATTCTCCCTCTGGCAACCAGTTTTCCAGTTTAGAGTGACAGGTTACGTTGCTAAACACAATCACATACAAATTGTGTTCTTTTTACAATAATTGATCAACAAGTGTTGGCAACCGTGGCAAACAAAATACCGAGCACCTATGATCTGCAGAGATTTCTTCCTCTTGAACTAGTCACTGATATTCGACACGATTGACATATTGGTGAACGCCCAAGATTTCTTGAACAATGTAGATTGAAGTTGGTTTCATCAATCCATAAAATCTCATGTCCAAGAGCCTCGTTCCATTGTAAGTATTTAACATAGCTAGGAAGAAGTGATTGGGAAACATGTCGTTATGTTAACTTTTCCTCTCCTCTTCATTATCCGGTATGCTCACCATTACTGGTACTTAATTTATCTTTAGATTGTAACCAACTTTCCATCCAAATAGTTGCTTATCGTAGTGAGGGAACGTTATTTATCGTATTCAGCTTTGGGTTTCATCCGTAGAAACAGCAGTGTTACAGTCGGTTTCTCCTCAATCCATCACGACCGGCATCACGTTAAGGGTGCCGCTTTCATCATCCCCGCCAATTACGTCATATACGAAATACTGGAGTACGCACTAAGTGGTCTCCAGAACGTAGATATTGAATGTGAAGCTGGAGAAAAGCTGAGCGACTTGGAGTAGGACGATGATATGGTCTGTCTCTTCGAATGTTTGTAGGTTGCGCAAAGCGCACTTGATGAACTAATAAATGCTGTTGCCACAGTGGATATGTGATTTGCTGGCAGTGAATGTATATGAGAATAACGAACATTAAATCAGAGTAAATACATGCGATCCGTCTGCGAAAACGGTTACGTGACTGGACGACGGTCCTCCAACAAATGATATGGTCTATTGCTTCCTACTGAACATGCTCCATTGGCACTTGCTGCTACCAATTCTCCATGTATTTAATTGGTGTCCGCATGTCAGGTTGGAGCCTATCCAGTTCAGAGTATTACAGTACGGAATTTCGTATTCCTATATTCAATACAACTACGACGACCACACACTTCGGATAGGTAATAGTAACGACCCATAACCAAAATGCCAGTTCCAATTTAGGGTTTTTATGAGAGGATTCCAGGGTTACCTTGTAGGTCTTCTAGAAGTCAATCCCCGTTCTGGTCCTAAACAGTCATCACTTTATAACAAGAATATGCCATTTGCTTTCCAAAATGTGTTACCGCTATCCAAATGGATCTAAAATCATTCGAACTCAGGCTCGTGCAATGCGTCTCCGTAGCGTTGATGGTCTGATTCAGATCAAACTGCTTGAGTCTTATATTTAACGCGTCGTTTAAATCGTCCTTTTTCAGTAAATTCACTCAACCATCAAGTGAATCCGAAAGAATTCAGTTTCTATTGAACACGATCCGTTTCATTCAATACATGAGACAATATTCGGAGTCGGCTGAATGGTTTGGATTGAGGCGATAGAATAGAATCGATTTACACAAACAGTTAGTTCTAGTCTCACTGTTTTGATATTGGCTGAATGTTTCCAGTTGAATTTGGTTTGCGGTCATGTGGACATGGACTTCCATGACCTCTCGCCAACTAGCACAGGTCATCACGTTATATTTGCGTGTACTGTCTGAATAAAAGCATCATGTGATTCGCAGTGGCACAATTCGGTATTGATGAAAAAGAAAGCATGCCGTTTATTCTCGAATGTACTTTGTTCCACTTTTTAGTGAGTAGATAGATAATTATATGTTGGTTTTACATGCGGTTAATCGAATCGGAAACAATCAGTGCTGGGATTGGATCGTAGGGCAATCAGTTTGGACAAAACTGTTAGGTTTGGAAGGTGTCTGATATGTCATGTGGATGTGGATTTATTCTAATTCCTTGCATGAATGTTCATGAACACTCTCCGCCCGTTTCCGATCGTTAATTGCGTCAATGAATTATGCGTTTCTCACACGCCCTCACCCAGATTTTTTAAAGATCTCGTGTTATATGATCTACTCGGATGTGGTCTGGAAAGGACATCTCGATCATTTTGTAATCTTACCCGTTGCACGCAGATATTGACACATCTGCCACGAACTGTAGGTCATGTTTACATTAACTACGAATCAGACCCTAAAAGTGAACTCAGTGACCTGAAATTCGCATACCATGGCAAAGGTTCATGTGGATCTCTGTGGTCCATTTAGTAACCGCTATTACACGTTTGTTCTGATCTAATCCTACTCCAAATTGCCAGATGTATTCTTCATTTGTTGTGCAGGTAATTCATAAATGTTACAATCGCGGAGGGAATCCACATGTGCTTGTGACGGACAATGATCTCAGTTCTGTGCGACCAAAATGAAGCTTTGGATGGACCGAATTGTTAACCGACACCGTCGAATTGCGTTACGTCACCTCTGTTCGAACAGAGCGGCAGAGAATTTAGTCAAAACGATCAAGAGTGCATTTGCGTCTGTCAATCCTAAAATGTTACCTGAATTTATAACGTTGGTTGATAACCTCGTACTTCAATAGCGAAACGCTGATTGGTTTGGATTGAGGCAATAGAATGCAATCGATTTACACAAGAAGTTGTTTTCAGTGTTATAGTTTTGATATTGATTGAGTGTTTCCTGTTGACATGATTTGCTGTCACGTGGACATGGATTATCATTGATCTGTCACGTGACCTCTCGCTAACTAGCATAGGTCATCACGTTAAATTTATTCAGGCTCAATGGGCGATATATTTTTTCCCCTTTTTTAAGTTCTGTTTTTTGGAAGTAGCAACATTTACGAGCATAAGTGAAAGAACTGCCGCGGAGTTACACTTTAGCGCTTGGTGCATCACCTTCAATTACTTGGTGGGGGTGAGAGAGTAAAATGTATCATTGTCAACTGTTCCGTCTGGGTTTTATACAAAATTGTACACCAGAGATACGTTGACGGCGTCCCCGCCACTTTTAATCAGCCGGAACACATTGATTTACTGCTGAGTGACTTCAATGCAGCACATCAAAACTTGCAATTCTCCTGCGAACCTAAGAAGAAATACTCGTCAGCTTTGCTTGACATTTTAATAACTCGAAAATGTGAAGTTTCTATTCAATAACTTGGTCCAGACAGCATGTTCAGCTATTCAATCATGGAACACAACAGGGTCCTGGTTCGAAACTTGTTTCGTAGTAGAAGTAAAGCATGCGTATTAAACGAACAGAACAATACAATCATTACATTATGTGAGTCTATTCTATTTCGCAATCAGACTCAAGTAGTCATTCAACTCGTGGGTAACAAGGACTTCCACCTATATCCGTCGTATACAAAGTGGAGTCAGAACAGCAACATATCCCAATATTTATTTAAAATGACTCACAAAAGACCTACTGTATCACAACATTATGTTTCCATTTAATCACAACGAGTCTTCCCACGACCCCGCAACAAAGTCGTCACCCAATCGAAATTATCTCGGATCGTATTTACCTGCTATCTTTCAGTTGCAACGAAGCCTACGTAGGTCGGACCAGCTGATCATTGCGAACCATGTACATAAATTGGCCAAACACACTCCTAAGAATGTGCGTGAATCACATGTCCTCACATATCCTAAATGCGCACCACGTACCATGTGATTCACCAAGACAGAAACACACTATTGAGTATAGAAATTTCAGCCACATTGCATTTGCACTTTCACGCGATGAGGAAATAAAGAGGCAAACTGAAAAGCGTGCTCACATCTCACACACCCGATCAAGCACACCCTATCCTGAATCGTTTGTGGTCGGGTGAGCAGGCCGTTTTGTGTTGACCTTTCGCCGAAAGACGAGTGGCCAATCAGAAGGTAGAAAAGGCACTCACCGTTCACTTTGAGGAGTTGGCAAAAAACATTAATTCCAAAGCAACCAGGACTAGGTGTACCAACCACGCAAATACCTCTCTGGTTGTGGTAGTGGTCACCGGCTTGGTTGGATACCAAGGTGTACTGGGCACCCTGGACGTTTGAAACCGTCCAAAGGGCATATGATTCGATGAATTGGACACCGACCCCCAATGGATTGCGGTTTCCGCACACCATCCCGCTAACTTGAGGGTCAGGCTTTGGCTAACTGAAGGCTCCGGTTGTAGCTTCCTCAAAATAAAATTCACCTGCTTTGGCCTGGGCAGCCTGGCAGTATTGTGTCCTAGATCAAATTATGGGCGTTTTTTTAATTTTATAAAAATTATTCCACTGTGATTTGTTTGGTACAGTCTGGATTGAGACGCGTATGAAGAATATACATTCATTCAAAAAGAACGTGCGAATAATGAGGTGACCGTAGGCGCATCCAGTCACAACGTTTCTTACTCAATGCAAGCTGAGTTTTTCAAATCAAAATTGAAAATACATATAATGCGTAAGTTGTTTCTTATTTGTCTTTTTTCTTTGAATGCTATACGCACGCAACCGATGAGAGTATGCGAAAGGAATTCTTCTCATAGTATTTCTCTTTTTTGAACTGCCGGTCCAAATTTATTAGGACTGTTGTTATCTCCGCAAGGTTCATGGTATCTAGGGCCGTGATCTGTAACACAATTCAGTTGCAAAATACGTGAAATTTGATGTTAATTAGGAAGCTAAAACAACAAAATACTCTTGTTCAGAAACCACTTGTTGTGATAATTGATAACTCACTTTTTTCGTGTTTATTCTGGGGGCTGTAATCTACTTGTTTAATGTTGAAAATTATGGAAGTGTAAATAGTACAAGAATTGTAGTAACGTTTGCTAACACCGATATATATGGAGGATGTTCCTGATGGAGAAACTGATCGATTGGATCTATAATCGCTCATATTCTTCACTTTCATCTCGTCATCACGCCTTTGTACGGCGATGGGCGCGTCGTGTTCATCAATCACGAACTGATTCACCTTTCATCGATTATTTACATCCGGCTGGGGTCACGTGAATAAGCAGCGGTTGGTGGTCGGGCGGACACAACTGTTTTGACACAATAATTACTCCCCAACCATTGGCATGTCTGTGCACCAAGTGAATATGCGACATCCAATCAACTGTGAAGGATTGGTTCTAAATGACCAATGAGAATGGGGATTCACGGTATGCATGACTCATCAAATTGGCCAACCAAATGCGACTGACGAACGCATCGATCGCGCAGCCATCTGCGAACACAACCGACCATATATCCGTACCAGCAGCTCTGTATTCGGTATCCTGCTTGCCGTTTATTTTTCGGTTTTAAGACTGTGGATTTGGAACTAATGCCAATGAGAAAACAATAGAATCGTGAGTTGCTTTCTGGCGTGTACTACATAGTTATATCGTCATCCACTTGTCGATAATCCTCGTCACGATGCTTGTCGCATTTTGCGCTTGATCAGCAAATTCAGGGCCACAAAATCGATTTATCTGCCATCTGGGTAAAGCTATCGAACTGCCATACGCTTATTGTGTCTGCATGCGCCATAGAGATAGCAATGTTCTATACACTCCGTGGAAATGCGACGCGATGTAACATTTTTTTTCCGATAATGGTTAAAACGATTTTGGAAGACAAATCTCTGGCAAAAAAAGACGCGCAGAACCGTTATATATGCCGAACGAGGCAGCGATCTGACGTGAAATCGAGTTAGGCAAATCCGATTTTTTGGAGTCTGTTGTGCAATGAAGACTAGTTCAGTTGGCTGCAATTTATTCACATGTCAACTTGCACTTTCGTATTTCTTTCGGACGATAACCTTCATTCTATGATAATATCTGCTTCTCAGGAAACATACATTACCATCATGTTGTTTGATTGAAAATCAATTTGATTCGGCCGTCGCACCGTTTTCTCGCGCATCTCTGCTCGAACATGGATTTACAATAGATGATTGTATTTTTAGATATCACGATTTTCGTACGCTTTGTACCACCGAGGGATTTTTCTTGCACAAGAGATCACACGGAGTCCAACAGTTCAGAAACCGTTTTGGTGATGAAAGCCCGAGAGTTTGTACATTAAAAAGGTATCCAATGTTTGGAATCAACTGATATAAATTCATCGTAATCATTGTCTCTGTCGGGGATACCGCAGCTTCGTTGGATGTTTTTATAACACAAATTGGTGTAATGAACAGCAGACGAGCCAAACCTCTGCTGTTCACTGATAGTAACCGATAAACTAGGCCCCGAAATTTGGGGTTGCGAACCTTATAAGGCCCCGCTGGGTTAGGTGTGATATGGAACCGGACGACAGCAAAGTTGAGTGGTGGTAATGGGGCTCAAACCATAGGGTCCGAAGCACGCCGGTGACAGCGACTAAACCATTGCGCCACCACCACCATCGGTGTTGTGATTTAATCGTGTTACTATTGTTGAGGATCAATGCAAGTCATCAAGTCCTCGTAAGCATGCACTGAATCATCCCATGCGTCATTTGTGACTCCGGTTACGTACACGCCTTGTTATACTCTCCCGATTTACGTCATTCATTGCGGTCGATTGTGAAGAGCTAAAAGATCAAAGGTGATCAGTTTACGTATTGACTGGAATATGCGAACGTCCGAACCACTTCGAATTGATGTGTTTATCATATGGAACAGACTAAATGGCACTGTAGTTGGACAGAACAACTAAATATGACAATCAGGCCTGCTTCATTTCAATAGTGTGACAAGACGAATACAAGACGCTCTCGCTATTGTTAAACATCATGATGCGATCGAACGGCACGACTCGCATTTACTGATGCATTGTGCCTCTATATTCGAATCCCGCCAGGACCACCCAATTTGTTTGGTGCAGAAGTCTGCTAATGTCCGATTCAGCACGGTGCCTATCCTGCTCTGGTTTTTGTACCATCTGCTACTCCAAGCCGCAGGGCCTAAGTCACCTGACCGAACAGTAGGTACTTATGACTACCTAGTTGACCATTCCCTGTACTCCTCGTTATACAACGGCGTTTAGTGGTAAAACGTACTCTTTTTCTCGTGTCTCTCAATACCCTCATTTAGGGTACTGTTGTTGGAGGGCAAACGCTCACCGAAACCTAAGGGGAAATTATATTTTACAACTGTCAAATACGAACAGAACTGCAAGTTTTGTTTTACAGTTACAAGGACATTTCACCTAAAATGATGAACTCATCAAGACAAGCGGCTGAGTAGAGTCAGGTTCCCTTACGCAATCCGAAAAACAGAGAAGCCGTTTGGTGGTTCTGTCACAGAATGCTTTTGTTTGTAATCGGATTCTTTTTTTACGTTTATCATGTCATGCACCACGGGTTCACACTTTGGTCAGGTTTCGACGTATCTGAAGAATATTTAAATGTGGTGGTCTCAATAAAATGGTTGATCTTACCTGATAACTAAACCAGGCTGTTTATTGCGGAACTTGTTGTCGTTTACCAAACAGACCGAATATCATAAAAAACCACACGCGGTTTCCTCAGTCTGGTATGATAATGATGATGATGATGATGAGATGATTCAGTTATTTCACCTACCCATACACCACCTAATCTTACTTTTGAATTCCGGTCAGAAGTGTGGTTATAAGTAGTATCGATCTCTACGATTCGCGAAAATTGATTTCATCTTACTGGAAACCCAGCGCAGTTAGTTGAGTCTGATATAAGATGCTCCAATTAAGGAGTGATTCTTGATTACTTTTGCCTTTGCATCTCCGAGCTGCCGATCTTGGGACAAGGTCAACCTACATGGTAAGAGGCACTGGGTGTTATGGCTGCGTGTCACAAATAGTAATTCTTGTGCATTTACCCCCTCCCTTTCACGCATATCTAGTTCACATGCGTTTTTTAGATTTATTCCGCTACAGTGGTTTAGTCGGTTTCACCAGTATGCTTTGGACCCTATGTTTCGAGGTTCGAGCNNNNCCCCGCCACTACTACCCAACTATGGTGGGAGACAGCTTTCCTGTCGCCTGGTTCCATACAACGCCTCACCTATCGGGGCCGTACGTGGTTCGCCACTCAAAGTCCCAGGGCTTAGTTTACGGGTTTCCACCACTGAAATTAAGGTTCTGTTGACTATGGGGGTTGACCCGTCTATTGTTCATCACACCTGGGTGTGTAATAAAAAAGCTCAACTCAACACCTTTGCCCCATTTTTTTTCCCTCGTTTATCTACTCAATGAATTCGTCCAAAGAGAGTAATTTAAACCGGCGCATGTTGGTGCAAACTCTGTTCCCCGGGTTTGTGTTATGCGTTCGAGTATATAGCTGTGCGGACATGGTTCCTGCGTAGTTTTTCAACAAAAGTGATGTGAATTTATCGCGGTTAACCGTAATTATTCGAAAACCTTGAGAAAACACATTAACGAACAAAACTTGTTTTCCGATCACGTCTTCCACCGCTTATCAAACTAACTTCAATCAGCTCATACTATGGCTGAACCAAATTGCCAATTCATATTTGTTCAATTGTCGTCTTCAATAATAGTCAATCAGTTCATTTGGCTCGACAGCAACGAAAGGGGATACAGATGGCAATCTGTTAGCTCTACTCGAAAGCCTTGAACCAAGTCAGGACTTCCATGCAGATTGCAGGCTGAGTTGCCAACGAACCTAACATGCACGATTGATTTTTCGCATTTAACTCACAGTTACTTCTAAGTAATGGTGTGGGATAAGTAATAATAATTGATTTGAACTATCCTTCGGACTTCACCTTCACGCGCAATCTTCAGTTTATCGATTCAACCATGCACTCGGAAACACGAGACTCGAGTTTCTCTCTTATTAGAGCTCATCAGTAGTGCATATCCACCATCCAAACAAATATGAATTGATAATTTGGTTCAGCCAAGGTATGAGGTGGTTGGCACAGTGGTAACGCACATAACTTCAATCAATTTTTTAAGACATCTGGTATGTTAGTGCGCTTGTGTGTGTGTGTGTGTGTGTGTGCGCGCGCGTCCACAAATCTGCGTTTAGTCTGATAAAGTCTTAATCGATAGTGATGAGTTTGATTTCGTAGGTATATCAATGCCTCTGATGGGAAATGTCATTTTAGCATTACGTCTGCCGTTCGTCGTGTAGTTTCTAATCCACTTCTCAAACCTGTTCTTTTTCCACTGTGAATTCCGGGGACTAAATACCATCTTTCTATAGCACGGCATCGCCCATTATCATTTTCCGTCCGGACAAACCTATTTCCATTTCTCCCATCCAGTCCACCGGGTGAGGTCAGAACGAGGTCAGTGCTAATGCAGACCAATCAGCGTGCGTGGATTGTTTTGTTGCGACCTTGAACGAATCGTGTTTTGATTGACAGATCAAATTGACAAGATTGAAACGGAGCGATGCATTCGTTTCAAATAAATCAATTTTCAGTACAAATATTCATCTCAAACTGTCACCTAATGTGCATGCATCTGACTCGGGACATAGCGAGCAGGATGGAGGAGAAACACTAGGGTCAACGTACAAGAATGTCACTTTTTCGAATAATGAGTATATCTTTGAAAAAATCACATTTTTCCAGCATTCAACATTTTGATATGAACTGTAATGACTTTGCGCTACACGCAGAGTTGCTCAGGCTTGGTAAACCCAATCGAACGCAGAGTGAAACAGTCAACCCAGTATCTAAGATACATAATTCGATTGGTACACGGAGGACGCAGGATTGAGCTGTACATCGTGTATCTGACCACGATACCGGTACAGAAAAATCTGCAAGCTCGGGGTACATATTCAATCTAAGTAAAACGGACCTCAATCACACATTAGGAAGTCTTAAATAAATAAATAGATGGGAGGAAGGTATCAGTGAGATTGTGGGAAGTATATATATATATATCAAGAGAGGATGGAGGCGTACACTGAGTTGTAAAATGTTTATTGTAACGTTTCGATCCAAGCTAGGACTCGTTGTCAAACGTAAATGAAATGAATGAGATAATGGGACTACCGTCTTTCCGTGCGGCTGTGTGCTATTTGTACGTCTATCAATCCACCAATCGTCACGGGATTGCGATCTCGTGACCTGTCCGTGCGTAGGGGTTCCAGATTTGTGACCTCGGGCCAGAGCGTCGGAGGGCAAGCTTGTGTTCGTGTAGGCGAGTGTGTAGTTGTTTGCCTGTCTCACCTATGTAGTGTTGGTTGCAGCCCAAGCACGGGATTGCGTAGGTTACTCCTGATCGTTTGTGCTGTTCGACTCGATCCTTGCCGTTGGAAAGAGTCGATCGCACGGTTGCAGCCGGTTTATGGGCGATCTTGATTCCCAACGGCCGGAGTATTCGTTCGGTGGCTTCTGATGTGCCGCGTATGTAGGGTAGCATTATCCAAGTTCCTTCTTTTGTATGTGTTGTTTGTTTCTTACATCTGAGGCAGGCTTTGATAATACTCCTGGGATATGCGTTTGATAGGAACAGTTGAAACAGTCGACCTCTTTCTCTTGTCCTTAACTCCGGTGTGCTACAGTGTGTGTTTCCTCGGCGGAATGGAGTTCGCACACAACTTTTTAGGTGGCACAAAGGGTGATTGCTGTTGTAGTTGAGGATGCGGTCTGTCGTGGTCGGTTTCCGGTAGATATGATTCTTCCGTCGGGTTGCCTTATGAGAAGGATATCGAGGAAGGGGAGTTGTCCATCTTTTTCTTCTCGTGCGAAGTTGATATCGGGCACCTGCTCGTTGATGATTTGGTGGAACTGATCTACCGTGGAGGCTCTGAGTATGACGAATGTATCGTCCATATAACGTATATATATATATATATATATATATGCTGAACAGCTACAATACGCTTTCTCGTTAGATTAGTCAATGAGTAAAGTTTTCTTTCAGCCCCATGCAATCAGTGGTTGACATGTTCCAATCCAGTGTACTTTTCTTGGCAAACTAGAGCGACTTGGCTTTTGTTTTAGGCTGTGTTTCGGTGTCATGATTGTCAGGCTCGCAGTAGCTTTTTCTATTCAACAATTCAATTTGCAAGTTTTTTCGAACACATATTGATCTAATGCTGAACCATTGTACTAATTTGTTGTTTGGTGCTGAATTCACATTTCTCATCGCCGTATCTCCCAGGTTTACTTGCAACGACTCACGGCTATCTGTTCTCCGGATAACGAGTCCACCAGCTATGAACGACGTGAGGT
>UZAN01047183.1:14801-25483 GCA_900618425.1 Echinostoma caproni
TCTTTCGAGTTACCTCTTGAGAAACAGTTCCAGTACCACACGAATTTTCTCTGATAGACCATGGGCGGAGGGCGTGCGATACCGGAACAATCCAGAAGGTGCACGGGAGGTAGAGAACAAAAAGGTTGTCCTCATTCATGGGGTCCCACAACTAAATGATCTTGATGAGTGCAGATGCAACTACAACGACTGTAAGGAGTGGTGTTTCACTAAAGACCTAATAAGCTGCCAAGATGTTTTTACCACATCAATCAGTCGTCTTTATTGTTCACCAAATTACCACGGTAACGGCCCGAAGATAATGAAAGTCACCCTCAGCATACCAAAAATGGCGACCACAATACTTCAATCTTGGAAACTAAACAAAAAGAAAGGACCGCCGGAACTGCGCCTGAGACCCTTGATGAAGGCTGCAGTATCGGAGTTTCCACTGTGATAACGGTGCTAATGCACAATCGATTCCGGCCTCATGCTCCCCTCTACAATTGGGTATCAGAGTACCATGGCTCCCTCCCCAAAACACCAATGTTAGCCGACCATGACAGGGTCGGCAATGATTCTACTTATCATCCAAAGGGACTTCTACACCAGAAACATTTGACCTGTTGCTACACTAATACCCAAGGTTTCCACAGTAAGTTCTCCGAACTGGTGTTGCGCTTCCAATCCATTCAGTGGGATATCATTGCTGTTATAGAAACTTGGTTGACGGATGACGTTCTCGACTCTGAGTTGTGACTATCGGGCATATCTCTTCTCAGACGCGATCGTCCAACACGTGGGGGTGGTGTTCTACTTTACCATCGAAGCGATCTCCAGTGCGACGCTGTTCATCCTCCTGTTTCCGCCCCTGACGCAATTTGGTGTAAACTGAAACTGTCGAAGCACGACGATTGTCTTGTTGGAGTGGTCTATCGTTCTCCCTCGTCCACGGAGTCGGCAATCGACACACTTTTGCGAGCAATGTCATAAGTCCTATCTGCCAAATTTAGTCATATTCTAATAGTGGGTGATTTCAACTGCCTGCATCTTAATCAAACTTTGACCTACCACCCATCGTCCCAAAGTCAGTTTAAATAGTTAATCGACTCACATCCACTGTACAACCACGTGAAGGAGCCCACGGGGTTTAGGAACTTGGAGACGTCGTCAATGCTGGATCTGGTACTAACCAAACAAGAGCTTATGGTCGAATCCATCGATATCTCTTCACCTTTAGGACGCAGTGACCATGCAGTATTGCTGTTCAAATGTGTCTGCTACGCTTGGATAGAAAGAACTCCGCAAAATAATATACGTCTCGCCATGGACTTTACTAGATTGCAGCGTTTGGATCACTGCACTCAGTGGATCTTTCCTGGGGATGTACGTGACCCTGGCAAGCATTTACGGACAGACTTACAAATCTGATCGCCTCAGTTACTAAGGTTGTCAGAAAATCAAGGGTCCAAAAGTCGCCGATTCCAAGCCGCACAAAGGAATGGATGTCTCTGCGAAATCGATCTTGGCGAGAATACAATCGATTTCCAACTGACAGCACCTGGAATAAATATCGACAATTGCGAAACCATTGTACCTAGTTGGTGCGGGAGGATAAGCTGAGGTACCAAGAAACGTTCTCACGGTAGTTCATTTCCAACCCATCACTACTATACAAACACGTCAATATGTCGAGGAAAGAAAGTATGGGATACCCGCGCTCAACTGTCTTGGGAAGGTCGCCAGTAACATCCAGGAAGCAGCTGAGATGCTGAAAAACCAATATGCCCAAGTCTTCGACACACCCAACAACGCGAGTCTGCGGCTGCCTCATCGGATACTCTTTCTTCCAAATTCATCACTGACTACCTTCACGTTTGATGCCGACGGAGTGAAATCAAAGCTTCTGGGTCTGCGTAAGTATTCGGCTCCAGGTGCAGACAATCTACATCCCCAACCGCTTATTGCGTTAGCGAATCATATCTGAGCCGCTAGCTTTTCTTTTCCAAAGGGTGTTTGACGCAACCGTGCTGCCCCAGTCGTGGAAACATGGCGTAATTTCTCCAATTTACAAAAGCGGCCGTCGCAGTGATCCTGACAACTACCGCCCGGTAACACTCCTACCCGTTCTATCCGAAGTCATGGAATCCATCGTGGCGGATTTCTTGATGGAACACTTAGAGAAATACTACCTCCTTCCCCAGCACAGCATGGATTCCGTCAAAAGAGATCATGTACTACCAATCTGCTCCTGGCCCGTGATGAATAAACAAAGACAGTAGACAAAGGTGATGCAGTTGATGTGGTTTACCTGGACTTCTCCAAAGCGTTCGATCGGGTGAACCACGAAATACTGCTCCGTAAACTGTACAATTTTGGTGTCAGAGACCTCGCGCTTGATTGGATTGCTGCGTTTCTCCAACAACAGACCATCTCGGTTCGAGTCTCTAATTCACTGTCCGTTCCTATCGCCGTTTCCCGCGGAGTTCCTCAGGGTTCTGTGCTTGGTCCGCGACTTTTTCTCTTGTTCATAAACGACCTACCGAATGTCCTAGGACCAAAAACATTATTGTTTGCAGACGACGTAAAAATCTGGAAAACTGTGACAGAAAGCGGGGGTTCGCTGGAACTCTAAGAAACACTTAATGCAGCTCACAAATTGTCTATTGAGAACGACATCCAATTTAACGTCTCCAAATGCAAGCTGATTTCGCTACGCCACCATGGGCGGTTTCCTTATCTTCTCGGAAATGAATTACTGTCTTATGCATCAACAGGGAAGAACTTGGGTGTTATAGTCCACGAAGACCTGAGTTGTTCTATTAACTGTGCCAGGGCGTAATCAACAGCACTCAAACATGTTGGTCTACTTGAACGTGTTTTCTGTCGTTTTGAACCATCTTTATTCTCACGTCTGCTGTCAGCATACATCCGACCGCATATTGAGTATGCCATCCAAACTTGGAATCCATGGTTACAACGTGATCATAAGATTTTGGAGCGTCCACAAAGGCTCGCCACGAAGATAACCAAAGGACTCAATTATATTTCATACATAGGGAGACTGCAGTCATTGGGTCTATACTCTGCTCACTGTCGTCGGATTCGAGGAAACTTAATTTTAGAGTACCAAATATTACACAACCCAAACCACCCTTGTCGCCGACTTTTTACGTTGTCGCCAAACGTTTATCTACAGGGACATCCATTCAAGTTACTACTCCAAAAATCTCGACTATCGAAGTTATGCCTTTGCCGTCAAAGTGTGCACTACCTGGAATTCCTTGTCATCTCATGTTGTTTGTGCTGAGGGGATTGATTCTTTCAAGGTAAAACTTGACGAATCATTAACACATATTGTACTCCAACATCCATGAGCACGCAATTTAGCGATCAAGACTTGTTTTCAGAGATTCGTCTTATTGGGCTAATGCATCAGATTGCGTCACATCATCATTATCATCTTGCAGTGAAATACAGCGAAGCGAATCTCTTTGGTCTCTGCCAAACTCACAGTATGCACAAAATCAATACGAATGCTCAAGGTGGATTGGGACTGGACCTGTTTCAAAGGAAAATGAACTTCTGTGGTCTACACACAGCACAATCTCATTGTGCATACGCATTCTAACATTCTAGCCTGATACGAAGTGAGAGCGAGAACGTCACTGCTGTCGGTTTGTTGCTTTGTCGGTCAGTATCTCTAATCGACCACTTAGGGAACCTTTTAGACCACAGGCTGGAGAACGGGAGACACCTACTTTGTGCACTTCTTCGTTCCTTTTCTTCACGTCAGCTCCACGTGACTTCCTTCAACCTGGACCTACAAATGCAAATAAGATGCGATGCGGAAGACGACTATTAGACACGCACGTTGTCATATTAATGGTACAATCACTAGTTTTGTTTTTTCAAAGAGCTTTATCTTCAGCGCTTCGATTCGATAGCTTGCTTGTGACTGCACGCACTGAAATAACAACAGCTCCAGTAATCAAACGGTTTACTGCTCAGTTACCTTGGGGATGTCTCGTAAAACACCAGTCATTTATTTGATTTGAAACAGCCTTTGGAGGAGTGTTCGACACCACAAAGCACTTCACTAACATTCCATCACCAACTGTCCATACCGATTCGGTAAAACGGTGCAGATATATTTACCACCAACTTGTAGAGAAGCATGGTACCAACTTAACAACAATAATTACAATAACAATGAAAGGGGACAAGTGGATTGGAGTACAGAACAGGGTGAAAGGGGGTGAAACAGTTAAATACGGGAAAATGGAAGATATCTGGAATAACAAAAATATTTTGTGTTTCACCGTACACCTTTTGAAATTTTTCAACACCGGTTTCGAACTTCCATCCGTAGTACTCGCTTGAACCACTAGCATTCACTTGGCTTGAGTTGGTTTTCTCTGAGTTTTCGGAACGTAGCCCACAGTTTTCATAATAAGAAAGTAAAGTGTCTTCGATCAGCAACTGGCACTCAGTTATGCTCCGCATGACGGCCATCTCTAGTTGAAAATGTGGTCGAACACATGCCAAGAGAGTATAGCTGAGTGATAGATTATCTCATAGCATCATTGTCGATGGATCTAATCACTTTTCTTTAGTTTTCTCTGAGGTGCTTTTCAAATGAATCTTGCTTTGCCAGTTTTCTTATGTTCTTGTATGATTTGACATCAATTACCCGATTGGTGGTGTTGAAATTTGTCCCTTAAGGTAGCTTTCAATTGGTGAGCGGCTGCAAGACCGTCCGTACGTTATCAACAGGTTTGCATCGATTTCCTTTGCAAAACACCTTATTCGGTTGATTCAACTATTCAATAGCCGGTATGTTCTACTCAAACTGCTTGATTGACTCATCTATCCAGTCCCGTCTTATCATGTAATGTAATAATCCAGAAACATGAAGCAGCGATGCAAACTAGAATGCAACATTTATTTCTATCTTCCCACTACAAGAACCAAACCATGACGCTAAAGGCATCCCCTCTCTCTGTCTCTCTTGTTTCCCTCTTTCAGGAGGAACTCATTCGGAAGCTTCAAACTGGGCGGTCGAAAGCACAAAAGACGCAAGGTCAATGTGAACGAGCACAAGGTTCAATAACGGCAAATAAGAGCACTGTTGTAATGGACAATAATGATCACGACGATGACGAGGATGATGATGATGATCTTGTTATGCCCAACACACTCCCAGTGCAATTACTTTGTCCCCTATCCAAATGTCGAATCGAAGTGCCGGTTCGAGGACGTGAATGCCGTCACATCCAGTGTTACGATGCGACTACTTATTTGATCATAAATGAACGAAAGCCTTCTTGGAATTGTCCTGTATGCGATCGCAAGGTGTATTATGAAGATCTGATCATAGACGGGTAAGTTTTCAACCGGGTAGAAATAGACCGCACCGTAAGTAAATAACGGCAGTGAGTTTATTTTGACCGACCGTGAAAGCAGCTGTGGAAGCTATACTGAAAAATTGGACAATTCGAATCTATTCTTGGCAATCCCGAGAGCCAGTGATGCATAGTTTGCTGATCGCGCCCGTGCAGTGACTTTACGCACTTTTTAGTCAACATATGTATAGAGAGAATAGTAATGGGCAATCTGACCATATTCCGTTTATCCTGATTTGTGGGACGGATGACCTTTTCAGTCCTTGGAAAGGAACAATCGAACTGTTAAACATGCTAGCATACAAATTAGCTTAGAAAAAGCTATGATATGTGTCGTTCATATTTTAAGTTTTTAATGAATTAACAAACTACTCAAAGTTGATATCTGTCTATTTTTCTACCGAAACTCGTACTGATTAGAAAGTAAAACACGATTTAAATCCAGTGTCAGCGCACACAGATCATGGTAGATCATAGTATCAAATCCAGTGGAATAGCTGATGGTGTTGTGAGGTAATTGTGAGTAGTTCGCAAAAAGATCCGGTTGTCGGTTTCTTTCAACGGCCCAAAATGAACAAGACCTCTTAAAGCGAATTGCTGCTGTTCGGTATGGTGAATACAGTAATGCGTATCTAATACTGGACCGTTCTATCAACTATCCTGTGCGCTTGTGGGAATTCTACAGTCTCGTTCCAAATGAGATATTTTGTCATATGAATGACAGTTTACTGATACCCTGATCGTTATTCGTGACAAACAACTTTACTCGATCGGGCATCGCCTTCTGGAATTATAACAATAGTATGTATGCCACCGAAAGGCACTGACTCGGGCTTCCCCACTCGGGTCTGTTGGATACGATTGGTCATATAGGAGAACTTCGCGGGGTTCAAGCGAAAGGTGACCGGCCACAGCTCGAGACACCCCCGAGGTGACTAAGGCTATCGGAAACCTTCTAATTGGTGTGCTAATATGGTTATTCATGATGTTTGAGAAGATGTATTTTTGTATGGAATTTCGAAGATCAGATGTATATTTGGTCGCTTTTCGTCCTTTTCAACCTATAGTTTGTTCCTTGAAGTGCTCAACTCTAAAGCTGCTCAAAACTTGGACGAAGCGGTGTTTCACGATGATGGGACCTGGTCCGTTTTGGCTGAGAGAGGAAAATCGCGTAAATCACCCGGATCCAGTGATTCAGATGATTCAGACGAGGATGAACCGGAATGTGCTACTAAGCCCACTTCCCAGACGAGCTGTCTAAATAGTCCCGGATCAGTCCCGGCTCGCCAGCGTACACCTAACTCGACGACGTCTGCGCTTGAACCGGACTCGGTTGGCTCATCAACCACGATGTTGTCTACCGGCCTGTCGTTCAGTACGGCAGTTTCACCTGCTGGATCTGGTTCGTCTTCGAATGCTACGGCGTTCCTAAATTTTCCCCCATCCAGTTCACCCAACCGTGGTGGAAATTTACCTGTTCCTTTCCGGGCACCGCATACTATCGGATCCGACAAGGAAATCGATCGACCGGTGGTCCCTGTGCAGGTGAGTATATCTCTTATTTGTGGTGAAAGTGCCTGTAAAAATGCAATTCTGTATGTGGACGAAAGAACCATGACAACGTCGCCACCCAACTTTGGTGGTAGTCAGCTTTGCTGTCGTCCGGTTCAATACCACGCCTAACCTATCCGGGGCCTTATGTGGTTCGCCACTCCAAGTTCCGGGGCGTAGGTTGCCGGTTTCCACCACTGAATAGCAGGTCCTCGTGACTATGGGGTTTACCCCGTCTGCTGTCCATCATGCGAAAGTGTGTAATAAAAAAATAAACTCGTTCACACGAATGAACCCACACGGATTCTTATGTCTGTGTAATCTGTGAGTCTAGGTGAGTTTTTGCCCGTCAAAATAACTTCGACGTTTCCCTACTCCTCCTGGGCGACCGTAGCCAGGCGATTAAAATGACTAGTGCATCCCTTCGCAGACTGTATTTCCTGTATGTTTAGATTGGTGGTGGCGCTGTTGTCTAGCCCATGTCACCAGTGTGCTTTGAACCCGTTGGCCTCAGGTTCGCGCCCCGTCGTCGCCACTCAACCGTGGTGATAGGTAGCTTTGCTGTCATCCGGTTCACTACCACGCCTAATCTAGCAAGCAAAGCCTTAAGTCGTTCGTCATTTCAAGTTCCGGAGCTCACGTTACCGGTTTTCATGACTAGACAAGAGGGCCTCGTGACTGTGAGGTTCATCTTGTCTATTGTTCATCACATAAGTTTGTAATAAAAAGGCAAAACCAATTCATGAAAACTGGCACAATGTTACAAAGTACAGGCTGTCTATGGGTTATGAGCGCGCTACCTTCCGATTAACCCAAACCGAATAAGGCGGTTAATCTTAATGACTCTGCCCAGAGCCTTTGAAAAATAAGGCAAACCTGAAAAACAGTAAGGTGCAACCCAGAGTACACAATCCGAAATAGACCGTGGCCCAGTTCGTCGGTCCATATGCCGTTTGCGCGGTGACACGAGCATTGCGTCCAATTTCCTTTGAGGCCTAAACAAGCCAGCGACCATAACCAAGGTATGTATGGTTCGTATGTCTCTTCTTCGTTGTCCACATCGGGATCAACGTCATCAACTCACCGGGGTGAACTTTCAGTCGTTCACCTACCCTTTTACAGCCCCAGATGTTGGCTTTCTTTCTCTTACTTTGGTAAGGAATTATCTCCACAACGTAAATACGGTGAGTAGAACTTCAGCAAGGGCTATTTCAAACGCTTCGTCGTTATTGTGAGGTGCAACGGTCTGGTTACTGGTCATAGTCCAGCACACTTATCCCGACCACTCGGCAGGTCCTGCTGGAATCTCATTAATATCGTCCAACTATTCGTGCTCCTATTAGCACTTGGTAGGTGTTGCTTCATCACAAGCTTCTTTCTGGAATCGGTTGCACATTTGTGGTATGTCAGCTAAATGGAGGTGATTATTGCTGTTTTTTATTTTAATGAGCACGGTTTCCTAACCCTATTACTTCAGTGTTCCTTTGGGCTCCTCGCCGTTATCTTACGGTTTTGGCTTCAAAGTTCATCGCTTGCACGATCGATGTCATACAGTAATTTTGCGTCTAAGTGAGACTACTGGTTATCAAGGCTGTCGGTTCGTTGAATTTCTTTGAATATGATCATGGAAACTACTTCAGCTTGCTGAGAGAATAGTGGTAATAACCCTCGCTTGAACAGAAGGTTGTCTGGTTTGAATTATCCTGTCAATTTAACATGGTGGGTCGCTTCATGGCTACCATCTAAACAGCTGTACGCTACTTTAAAAGTCTCCAAGTCTTGGTTAGAATAAAAATAACTTGACTAGTCAACCGTAGACGAACATTGCTTCTCGGACTTTGCAGTCACGAAGGAGCAACAACGATATCTGTGGGCTTGGCAGATATTAGCCTAGGAAGTGATCTGTGCAACAAAAAACCTTAAATCTCCATCTTGACGTGGGAGACTTTGACTCCGTGTCAAAGAAGATCATCATCATGACACTGCTCCCTCGGGGAAGCATATTTGTTTGTGCAAGGGCTAAAGGTCCGTTCCGGAAGAAGAGGCCAGAGTGGTACTGGTGCCATTTTGCTCAGTGTTCCCAAGATTCTTCGTGGATCCTTCCATGAAGCTAACTCATGCTCACTTAGAGAGTCGCTTATAAGCAATAGGTGTTAGTACGAATATGAGAACAATGATTCAGCGCACAAATACTGCAGTTTCAAGCTGTCTTCGACTCTTCGATTGTATTATGGTACTATCTGGCATCTGTTTTGCAGAGTCAAATGCTATCTCAGCTACCTTAGTCTGTTCTTCAAATCTAGTGCTAGTGACACGAGTAATGAAACAAATGAAAAAGCTTCACTATTCGGTGATTAAATAAGGTTTCGCTTGATGTTCCTATAGCTGACTTCTTTTTATCAAGTTGTCATTTGTTTTGTCTTTCGCGAACAGACGTGTAATACCCGTGTAACCGATTTCTGTACTTGACCATGCTTTTTTCTCTCTTCAGCAAAATATCACCATCGACCTTACGGCCTCTGATGATGAGGCTAGCTCGATCGCCAATCGTTCCGGTAAGTCTATCAAAAGTTTGCTTTATTTATGCTCATCCGTTGTTGTGATCTCCGGTTCAGATTAATCATTCCATAAAGTGTTTAAATTGTTCGCTAGACATTCGGTCTAACTTTAAACATACTACGACATACATTGTGCGTCACACCTGCCGTTGTATGTGTATATATTTCTCACACGTCTGACGCCAGACTGCGTGCTAAACAAACCCTGGTACAATAATCTTCATAAAAAAGAAAAACGTTCCAGGATGTGCATGTGGGCCAAATACTGCCAGGTTGCTCAGGCAGGTGAATTTTCTTGAGGAATCCACAACCGGAACCTTCGGCTAGCCAAAGCCTGACCCGCAAGGCAGCGGGGTGGTGTGTGAAAACCACAATCCATTGGGGTTTGGTGTCCAGTTCATCCGATCATACGCCCTTTGGACGAGGTCAAAAGTATNNNCCCTCGAACCGGCGACCACTGCCTTTATTTGATCGATGCACCGTAGGTCAGTGATCATTACTTCTCGTTTTACTGCACACGCACTGTTGACTTCAGGGTGCCCAATCAAATAAAGCAAGCCATATCAGGTAGTTCCATGTTTCAGTTTTCACTACTTCAGAGTCCTTATTTCGATTGCTATCTGTATATCTGATGAACCGATGAAAAACTCGGTGGGTACAAGATTGTAAGCGTCACCGGTGTAAGGTGACGCTGCTGATCAAGTGAACTCACTGTACAGCGTAATATGCATACGCTAATCAAGTGGACAATGTGTATCTCTCTTGAAGTTCTTCGATTTCATCCACCATCTAACTTTAGCAGCAAGCGGTACCACACATATATCGTACCTTCGCTGTATGTNCCGGGGCTTATGTTACCGGCCTCCCTATACGGAGAATATATCACCATTAGTTCTGTTCGATGATGTTCGAAGCTGGGGTGTACAAACAGTTAACTGAGTGTGTGTGGTTTTACCAATTTGAATGTTTTTTTGGTTTTCCAGATCGTGTTTCCGACTATCCGTTCTTGCGCGCTTCTTTCCCTGTTCAGGTACCATTATGTTATCAGATGAAGAGGTACATCAACACGGTCCATTACAACTGGGTTCCCCAACAACCAACCAGAAAATCATCAACCCATCCTCCGCATCACGACAAGGTGAAATCCCCTCCCTAGCCACCGTTCAACAACCGCATTGCACAGTCCAAT
>UZAN01047184.1:16323-27153 GCA_900618425.1 Echinostoma caproni
ACCATCACAATACGGACTCAACAGTCATCACTGGAAATATCCGGAGTTAAACAATGCGTTGGTCTCGTCAGTGAGATCTCGTTGCCGTATCATTGTTACAAATCATTCAATCTACACGACAAATGAGAGAAAAGCAGACTAGAAATTCTAAACAAAATTAACTAGA
This sequence comes from Echinostoma caproni, assembly GCA_900618425.1. Classification (NCBI taxonomy): domain Eukaryota; kingdom Metazoa; phylum Platyhelminthes; class Trematoda; order Plagiorchiida; family Echinostomatidae; genus Echinostoma; species Echinostoma caproni. Next base: position 16,490 of record UZAN01047184.1, read on the forward strand.
ACATTTTCCCACACTTTTTTTCAGTATCCCCTAGGCAATGCTGTTGCAGACTCCCGCACAAAATACACGTCAACTTTTTGCGACGAGGTCGTTGACAAAACTCCTCGTTTCCCTGTGCTTCCGTCTCGGCACCTACTCTCACCTGTGAAACAGGTGCACCCGATGCATGCCGCACTAACCCGTTAAGTTATTTCATGATATCACGCGTGCATTCCGGTTTGTGCTTGTGTGTGTGTGTCTGTGTGTGGGCCTACACATGTTTGATCTTGATCGTGGACGATTCAAATCTGGCGCACACAGGCGCGCGCGCACTACTGCACGAAAATAAATCACACAAATGCGTTTCACAGCATTCACAGAAGTGCATGCGCATTGCAACAAAACAAAAACAGTTGTTTTTCCGGTTTCGGTGTTTTCGTTCCTTTGTGTTGTCTTTCTATCGACCAAAAGCACATTTTTTCACGGGTGGTACAAAATGAGGCTGCTGCTGCTGCATAGTTGTACATCAAATGTTTACATCGGCGATGAGGATGATGATGATGGTGTTTTTACTGTGCCGCAGAAGGCGGAGGAATAGAGAGGTTGATACAGCTACGGCGACGTAACGGAGTACAATGTGGGAAGGGGCCGGATATTTCTTTTGCAGACACGTTGTGGTAGAATCGTTCTCCAGCACTAATTTGCTCCCACATGTCTTGCATTCGCGTGAATGTGCATTATGGTTATGCATGGGGAGAACCTTTATCGTGTGTCCAGTGGTAACATTCTGGTCAGTATTGTTGCCAGCGCGCAGAGTCCAGAGGTATGAATTTCACGTTCAACATCCTTAGTTGGAATTTAATACAGAAAAGCGAAATATTTACCTAGGAAGACTTTAATTGAGCATCAATATATATATATCTTATCTCACAGGCAAAGTGGACCCGCTCCGGTCAGTCTGATAGCGAAAATGTAAAATGCAAAATATGGCTTTCCCATGAACTCCCAAAAGGAAATCAAACTAGAACCAGTTGTAGAAACCCGCAAATGAATCCGGTTCTCCTTCCAGTCTATTCAAATGTAAAACCTGACGAGGGCTTTGAATGTGATTGGATATGTTGTGCTCATCGCCAGATGTATTCCTCTCGTTGCTTTAATTCACCACATTACGTCATCCTAATAAAAAAAAATATAAAATATACACACACATACTGTGTTTTTGTTCCCCCGTAAAACATATATTACATGTCCGATTTGTATTTGGAATAAATAAAATTGATCATCGAGAAAAACACTTTGGCATCCTAAAGAAGCATCAAGCTAATTCGCAAGTTGGATAACATCAGGCCAGACATACAAACCAATCAATATCATCCATTTTTCGATGAGAATAGTTTATGTTCCTCCCTCAGAAAGTTCAGGAAACTGCAAAAATCGATTGTGAGTAATAAATATACCAAGCTAGAAGTCACCAATAGGACTCTTTATGTGGTTCACCACTCTACATTTGTCCTGGGACTTCGGTACTTGATTTTTATCACTGACTATCAGGTCTTCGTGACTGTAGAGTGACTCCGGTCTGCTGTTAATCACATAAGTGGGTATAATAAAATTCCCTATATAGGAAACATTTGTCACAAGGGTAAAGCTTTAGTCAAACTCGATCTACAAAACACGAGTCGCTTCCCTCGCTTACCCAATCATCGAAATTCGAGGGGGGAATAAATGTTCAGATTACTTGCGATATTTTCTAACGAAATACCAGAAAGCAGTCGCAGACAGTATATACATTCTGTCGTCTTGCTCTACCTTCATCACTATATATATTTAAGTCAGAACCAAGAGAGGACACCCGGGAACTGCCTATTATGGTGGCAAGGTGCCTCAACAATTTCATCTACCTGGGACTGAAAAGTATCGCATGCTTTCCAACAACTCACAACGTAAGCAACTTTTTGTGAATTACCTGGGATGTTCTACTCGCGGGGCGAGCACGTTTATCCACGTTTATCCAAATCGGACAACTTTGCTGATGGGCAGTTTTGCTATCTTCGGGTTCAATATCACGCCGATGCTACTGTTTTTTTTATGTGGCTCGCCACTCCCAGTCCCGGTGGATTACCTCACCGGTTCCCGTGGGTTAAAACTGGGCCCCTGGGGAAAATGTGGTTTAACCTGTCGGTTGTCATTCCCGCAGCTGACGAGGGACGAAATGTTTATATTAGTAAATTAAAAAAATATATGAACCTGAGCGAATGGTACGGATCGAAGATTGCTAAAGTCAGTGCCTTGCTAAAAATCTCAAAGTACTTGAAAAAATATTTGTTGGCACGGATTCTGGTCGGCTCTACAATCAAGATATTTCCATAAATCGCAGGAGCACACCAAAGTGTCTTGGTATTATCTTATTATTTTAATATTTATTATTATTATTATTATTATTTATATTTATTATTTTGTTAAATATATGTCTCTCTCGACGAAGCTGATGTACGTTTTTCCCTCCTAATCTCCCCCGAATCAAATGAGAGCACTTATCAGTAAAAAATGGAACAACCAGAATTTCTCAATTAATAAACAAATACCCGATTTTGACATAAAGTAAAAGATCTGGCCGTTCAGCAAGTACCACACGGAAAGCCCTTTCGGTGACGCCAACAGTCATTAGAGTTGGAATGACATGAAAACGCTTCATGATCACTGGTCCTTATAACGCGGTCACCGAAAGAGCAGGGTCAACGATGTGAAGTACTTGGGCGTCACATTTGAAAGTAACCTCCACTGGCCATTACTTACCCAAACTGTTTCTCGCAAATTAAAAGTTCTCTCCTTTCAGATAAGAAGACTGCATCACTTCTGTTCTGATTTGTCCGTGATAGATGCTTTGTTCAGCAATATGTTCTCCCTATACTGCTACCCTGTAATTTTCCCTGGTTTGCTGAAGTTCGATTTCAAGCTGCTGAGGCATAGCCTCTCAATGATCAGCCGTGTTCCCGAAGTTCCGTTAGGTGTTCTGATTGATAATATATGTATTTTTCATATTGATGCGAGCTTGAATTTTGCTGAAAATATTTTATCTGTTTGCACCCATCCTTTACACATTTACTTGTGTGCATGCAAATCTCATTCCTCCATCCGTTCCAAATACAAACTGATCCCATCTCGAATATCTGTTGACAGAAACTGTTAGGTACCCTACTTTGCCCGAATACTGATCGACAAGGGGAGTGTTTGTAGTGAGCTTTCTAATCCACTTAGTAATTAATTCACATTTTTTCGCTTTTAATGTCACGCTTTTTACTCATTTTCCAGGATTGTGACGGTGATCTATTTTTGACTGAAAGTTCATATATATCTGACCCTAAAGCTTCAATACAATACAATACAATACCGAAATTGATCTGATGGCTGTTAGTTGTCTGCATTTCTCTTCCAATGGGACTAGTCCAGGGGCCTAAACTCCATTTATAAGGTCATACATTTCAACCATGGTGGAGCATTTTTAGCGCTTGGGTATGTGAAATCAAGTAGGACAGTGGGCCCCAAGGAGGCCCGTGGAATATTTTCAAATAATATGACTATTAGGCTGGTTAGCATAGTGATCGATTATTAAATACAAATGTACAGAATAAAATAACCCAGCTAACTGGTGGCTCCGGATGAGCTTATCTATGGACGGTTTTAACCCACAGATTATGAAACTGAATCCGAACATCATCAAATACAAACAACGAACTGCCGAAACCAAAGTTCGCGTAACTGAAGTCAAACTTTTTGTTCTACCACGGGGCTCGGTCGGGTAAAACTTGCTGAGAGACATCGTGCACCTTGGTCTAATTGGGTCCGTAAGGTGAGTAGTAATGACTCAAGAAGACTTATCCGTCGCTAATTAATGAGAGATAAACAATGTTAATCTGCACAACGCGTCACTCATTGTTGGCAATCCTCAGTTTGGTTTTGCTGATCACTATCTTTTTGGGTAATCTACGAGTTTAAAACACTGGGCTCCCTTCATCCATCGTATCAAGACAGAAGGAAGACGCATGTCGCAAGATGTGAATATTTCGATTAATCTCTTCAGTTACTAGTGTAAAATAAACAGGCGAATACATATAGCACGTTGCGTTAATAAATCCTATTATTCGGACGTGTGCAGATAGACAGGGGCTATTGAAATGAGAAATAAAAAGTTAATTTCACAGCAAATGAACTGATTGTGTCCATAACGCTTGGGGGCATAAATGCGGATGATGTGATCGGATAAATGACGTCTTACTAAGTGTACAAAATGTTTCACATTATGGTTATGTAAACAGGATTTGGAAAAGGCAGCGGGGTGAATCACATGTTTGGTTGTCATCAAATGTTTTGCAACAGAACGCCCTAGGATCCTGTTATAGCCTAATCATTGGGTACTGGTTACATCATCAACTTGCCCAACCATTTTGGTGGCGGGTTCCGCCAATGTATGCCATACAGCAACTGATGGTGCTTGGTTTACGGCAAATGAGATATGAGTCGAAGAAAGTAGCAGAGACTTTGATTGAATTATTTAGTTGATTTTGTCATGTACTGAGCAAATCAAGCTTTAGCTGAAAAGCTGCACAGCTGTTTCGACCCTGATTTGATGTCATCAATTGTGCGAATCGGTCGATCAAACTCACAGGCAGAACGAAAGCATACCGCTCACTCGATCAACGGGCAGCCTCTTATACCGCTTTTCATTGTACTTTTTGCGATAAAACACAGCCCATCAATGCGAGCATGTTACCGCCACCGCACTTTACTCATGTCAGCACCAGCCTTCATTTGCGCAGTGATTCCTCGCTGATGTTGACGAAATTCCTCCAACGTGACTTTCAATGCAAAAATATATTTCAGTTCTCAATAGTTATGATTAAGGAACCTTGGTGAAAACTGTATCTCTCACTACAATGTTTTTGTCCGTCCCTTATATCACAGTTAGTATTAGCACAATCTTGAATAACAAGATGAAATTTGTGGTCATAAAAAACACAAATGTATATATTAAAATGTTTACTTTAATGAGGCACAAAAGTTCAGTCTTTCTAATCAATGATTTACTTTTTATGGGGAGATTTCTTTGGTCAATCAGGACATTCTAAGTAGCATGCATTTTTCCATCTGCTGCAAAATAAATCTACCCATAAATGATAAGTGGTTGTCAGAATTCAATCGAAAAATTATTCCGGTACAAACAGCTCACATAAATCAGCTCATCCGGGACGAAGTATATATNATATATATATATATATATATATATATATATATATATATATATATACCAAGAATGATGAAAATCGATCGGTACAAGTTGACCTCAAGGTGTGCAGCTCGGTGACTGAGCCTTTTTGAACTGTCAACTGAATCCAAGCCGGATGAAACATTTTATCCCTGTGGGTATTGAAGGGTAGCAGAGGCAAGGTATTACAAAAGGGGTTTAGATCCGGCGTCTCAATCCCTCGTTTGTGTATGTGCTTTTATCCTAAGCACAATTTAGCATCTAATCCGGGTTGCTGCTTCAGTGGTGGAGGGAGACTGAGACCGTATTGGGGCAAGATAATACCTAGATTCGTTTGCAGCTCAGAGAACGCCGCAAAGAACCATTATTGAGAATAGTCCAAGGGGATCACTCGAGTTTTGGTCTACTTTGTTTAGAAATGTTTTTTTAAAACTGAACTGGAGCTGAGATTTGTCAAGGTAATCTGTTATTGAGCGAAATAAGTGCATACAGCGGTTTAGTCAAGAAATTCAAATAGTATCGGCTGCCTTTTTGGTGTTCGAGTTATCCCATTGACGAATACCTAATGGTTGATGAACAAGACATCAGGCTGATAAACGTGGAGCTTATTTTCCATCGAAACCAATTTCACCGGGCACAGACTGTAAATATTCATCCGGTTGAACAAGTTTGGTGGGGAACAAATAATGAAGCGCCTTGACATTGTGTCACTGTATACAAATAACATTTTGTTGTACTGATCAAGCAATTTTCGATGACTAACGCGTTCGCAACACATTCAGAATACTTTTAATGTCTCATCTGAGGTTTGCCATTCAAAGATTTTATACACTATCATATTTTTTCACACAGACAGTTCCAGGATTAAAAAGTTCCAATATCGACTCGATTCAGTGATGAAAAGTTTTTTTCTTTTTTTTAGACAGATCTAAGTCGGCCATAGCGACGGTGGGTATTCGAAATCCGTGAGCAGTTTGTACTAGAGGAAAGCAGCATATGCTAAGTTGGTGAACCCCATGCAACAATGACAGACCTAAAACTAAAGGAGGGAACACAGTGTACTGGAAAAAATGAACTAACAGTTTCTGTTTCATGCCTGTCAGTCATTTTGATGAAAAATAAATCGCAAAACGTTTTCTGCTGATGTTCAGTTATCTGGAAACTCTTGCATCATCGATTGTGATTTCTAAAAGAATCGACAATATGAATGGATAATATTGTGTGTGGCGTCGGGCTAACACTGTGAACATCCTCATACATGGGGTTAAACATCCTCAGGCTTTCGAGGGAAGAGATCTGATCAAATTCTAGGGTGTCGGACGAGTACAAAACAGGAGTAGTATATGCGTTGGGGAAAAGCAGCTAGCTTACACAGTACAGTTTCCTCGGCCGCGTATCAGCCACACAACTAGAGCACTTCAAACTACGATTGCATCAAAACACAAGGTCATCCTCATTACCCTATGTGATGTACACACCAATTCTCAGTTGACTATACGCACGATTTTCTTTTATCGAACTTTAGGATCAACCGTTAGACTCATCCGGGTTCCATACAGTCTGTTACTTAATCGTTGTTCTTCGTCATTCGTACATTTTTAGGAGCATCATATTTGGGTGTTTCTCAAAAATGCTTGTCCAATCATCAAGCGACCGACCAAAACCTTGTGGCAGATCGAAGTATATACTCTGTGGAATATACAAATACCGGAGAAACCAAACAGTTTAAAATTATGGTGGAATCGATGCAATTCAAAGGATGATAATGTGCCTTGACGAAATCGTCCCGTGTCCTATTCCATTGGTCAATAATGTGTAGTAATGAAGAACAGCCTGAAAATGGCAACACCAGAACTTTGCGCAGAACTGTTTCCTCCAAACAAAACGAAAGCAGAATAGCAAGGTCACGGTGTCAAGTGCAAACAGATAACACAACCTTATATAGTACAATTGTATCGGACATAGAATGTCGGTTTCGTGATGGTTGTGAAACATGTGTATCTAGTTTGTATGTAGTCTAGTTAATCATATGTTTGAACTCTGTATTGGAAATTTTAACCAAAATATATGACTGAATATATCATGGGTTACCGGATAAGCTACCTGACGAGCGAAAATCTCGTCAAAACCGGTCGTGTGCTTCGAGATGGAAATAATGTACGGTTATTCCCGTACTATTTATTCACCACATCACTTTTCAGAAATGGCATTCAGTCAAGTTTTGGCGCCTAGTAGCATCAGACCATGGATTATAGATAGCACTGATTCACACGTGCACTGCTTTATAACAACGTGTCCGCAAAAGCTGTCCCGCGGGTCACAGATTAGAAACTTATGATGACAATAAACAACTTTAAATACATATATATATATATATCGCATATTCGTAGTATAAGAATATATGATGTATTTATGCATGTAGACCAAATGGTGAAGGAAATGAGTTTCAAACCTCATGCATATATGATACTACTGACAGTGAACAACACATCTGTGCGGGCGTAACAAAAGTATATCGAGTACATTGCTGTCAATCGGTATTTTTGTCTTCTCTGGAAAAACAATGAGTGATAAATATGGATCGTCGAAGATCGTTTGTCTCATGTCGTTGGCTTACTCAAATGTGAGTGATCCATTTGAGCCAGAGCAGTTTGCACTGTTTGGAGTGTGGGTGAGGGAAAGACTGTACTCGTTCGCCTGATAATGTGAACGGTGTACAGCATCAAGAACGTAATAAAAAAATTTAATTGGTCAAGCCGATTGTTTTGCCTGATCCAGTTCTATCCCATAAACTGAGTGACTTCATCAATCACTCAGGAAAGATTGAACTTTTCAGATATATTTCAAGGTTAAACGGTGAGTTAACTATTCCTGAACATACACCACATCGAAGTCAAATGTATTACACGTGTTTCATTTTTCCGCTTATTTCCGCTGCCTTTTTCACTGAGAAAGACACATCGCTTCAGAAGGACCGGATACACAGAAGAATAAGGGCACAGCGAATTTCAGATTGACACATCCACTACCATGTGCTAATTAGAACAGAAATTGCGAAAAGCTGGGCGACAAATATGTAGTCTTGGTGCGTTTCAAAAGCAGAAAGTGCCAACTCAGACGGACCGTTAACGCAGTCCGCGTGCGCTACTGCTTAGTGCGATTTGTGGATTTCGTGATCGGGAGACATGTGAAAAGCAGAATCACGTGACTTATTTACGCCGAGGCACGTGATGCATCGTGCAGTTTTCGTGCCTCAGCCGATCACTCTCACTCAGGATAGTGGAAACTAATGGACTCTTACAGTTGCCTAATCCTATACTGCTGATTTGGGTCGACCTGAACTATGAAATACTTGATCATAACATATCTCTCAAAGGTGATCCCAATGGGAAATCGTCGTGATTTTTAAAAATGCATGACAGCTAAGTTTGGACCTTGTGAGAATATGATCTAAGGATACCGAAGGTCACCTTTTAAGGAAGGTCGATCAAGGTGTCTGATGTGAATCATTACAAGAGAGTAGCTTTCTCTACAACTGGAATTCCATTCATCTTTACTGGAGGTAAACAGCACATTTCGGAAAGATTGAAGCACCAAATCTTCATGGATCTGCATGACAACAGGCCACCTACCCGGGGGAAGAATTCGTTAGAATAGGCTGAGCAAACAAAAATGGAATGGTTATCAAGTAAAAAAATTAGCCTTCCTTGGGGTGAGCAGTAAGCTCTGAATCGGACAGTATGTAATGCATAAACTCCCCCCTTGCCTTATATATATGCGTGGATTGTTGGCTTCATTATTTCATTGGTCTGCTAACTTTACGTAGCACATTCGAAATTCCGGCTACTGAATTCTACCTTCGATTGGTAAATTAATTTTTGACGGAGTTAGTAGACTCGAAGGAAATCTCAAAACATTTTCCACAAAACATCGAATTGGATGGCAGGTGGTGTTGCGAAACTGATTCTTCTCAGACATGTGCATTTTAGCAGTAGAGGTGCTCGTTCCCTGCTCGGAAACGTGCTACAATCAAAGGTCTAAAATGCAGACGAGAGTTTTTCAATTTAGCGTTGTATTGCTTTAAGTTACCTGACTCGACGATGAAACGAATGTCAACATTGTCAAAGTCAACAATTTCCATCTACCAAGTTGATCGACCAGACCTGATAGGGGGGTTATCTCATAAACAAATTGTATTGCAGGCGAACGAGCTTTGTATATTCCCTCATTTTTACCAGAACTTCCGTACACCAGTGCAGACTGGTTTAATGAGTTCACAGATATTTTCCCGCTGCTTTATTAACTTATGTAGACCATTCTCTTTGTATTATGCGTGATAACATTTATACACTTGACGTCACTTTCTCGAATACTGTTGGACTGTTGAACTTTGTTACCTTCCCGACCAGATTCGATGCTTGCTTCTATCTGCGTCTCTTTGATGACCTTAACTTACGTAACGTGATGCACTGTTCCCCTATGGGTACTTCTGATCACGCTACATTCGAACTAACTCGCACGAACTGGTGTAAATATTATTACCCACTTTACAAAGCGGAGTCGAGATAGTGGGTTCCGTAGTCCAGAAACCGCGCCAAACTCAGAGTTTTGTTAGATCCAACAGATTTCACTCTATATGCACAAAACAGGGTGCCTCAATGTTTTCTGATATCCAGACAGAATACCTGAAGTTTTGCACGGTGAACTTTATGCATAGGGTTAAGTGACAAAATAGAACCTCCATTTGAAGCCAAAAATACTGTTTGGTAAAACATCTCTCGAAAGATTCCAAGGTAAAATTAGGGGGAATAAACCTTATTTATACACGTGCACTGTCACGCCTTAGCAACTGACGCGGTATATGGAAAAGTCTACTTCGGTTCGGAGTAGGTGTGGTGATCCCAGCTTGCGAGAAGACACATACCCTGGAGTGACGCGTTACAGTTTTAGGACAACGGTGATCAATCAAGTTTCATATGTGATGTCAGCAAAGCCCGTGCTTGCCACAGCTTCTGGACTACATTGGTCGATCGTACCGGCCAATGAGAACCCGTGCGGCCCAGGCAGAAGCAGAAAAACGGCAGAAATACCAGAATGCAATTGGTAGAGACCCAGATGACCAATGAGTTTGTTTTGTACATATTATTTAATCCCCGTTAAGCCTTTCAATAAACGAACTACTATTCCTGTGTCCTTTATTTCGCGTCTCGGTTACGTGGGATAGTGCGTGCAAAAGCCAGTGTGGTCCAGTACTTACGTGACCTCCGTGACTGTTAATCGGTGACTCGCTTCCCGTGATTCGTGATTAGTGTTTCGTGTTCATTGCATGCTACTAATACCACTAATACAACCACTACAGTACTGTAATAATCGAATAGGAATCGGAATTGAACAGCGCGAACTTGAACTAGGACTGAAAACC
>UZAN01047186.1:9491-27144 GCA_900618425.1 Echinostoma caproni
GCATCATCATTTGTTCGGTGGGCAGTGTCGTGCGATTCTCCAGCAGAAGTAGAAATTTGGTCCTGCACTCAGGGCCTGGAGCGAGGAAAGACAGCACACCGGATGGGCCTTTTCCCACTCTTCGCAGGATGGGTTGGTGATAACCTCGTGTACCCTATTGCTGTCTTACTGCACGACACTGGGACGCAAAAGCGCATTTCTTCCTCTTGGAGAGAATCACTCATCGTTTCCATTTTCAAGAAAGGATCCCGCAACGATTGCAAAAACTAAGGCGGGATAAGTTTGATCCCGATCGTCATCACCGTGCCACCCTCCGTCACGCTTCGACGTTTGACTCCTTAAAGGGATACTAACATCCGTGAAAGGCAAGTCAGATTCAGGTCTGACTGTGGATGTATTGCGAAATATTTTGCGTTACAACAGGTCCCTGAGCTACATCACACCAAACGTCAACCAACGATCGCAATGTTCCTTGACCTAAAAGGAGCCTTCGACTCACTTGTCCGCGAAGCTCTGATGGACTCTCTTTTTCCAACAGGAATGCCCCAGAATTAAATAAACCCACTGAAGTCACTGTACTCACAGACCACCAGTCGTGTAATGGGTTATCAACAACCTAAGTAGGCCGTTCGTTACCAACAGCGGTGTCCGTCAAGAATGTCCTCTTTCGCCGTTCCTGTTCAATTTCGCCGTAGACGAAATACTGGAGAACGTACGCTGTGGACTCCAGAACGTAAGCATAGAATGGGCACTAGAGAAAAGCTGTGCGATTTGGAGTACGCCGATGGCATCATCCATCTTTTAAAATGTTTAGAGGGCGCGCAAAGCGCACCTAATAGACTAGCAAGTGCGGTTGCCACCTTTGCTTTCTGTTTTACACCCTTAAAGTTTAAAATGATGCTGCAAGACTGAGTATTTTGCCTAATCCCATCTTGGAGCTAAATGGCCGGGAATTAGTTGCGTGACCAATGAAGGTGGGGTAGCAAAGGAGATAACCATCTGCATTTCGAAGGCTTGAGCGGCATACACAGGACTGAAACACCTTTGGCATAGACGCAGCTTTCCACTCAACTCGAAAGGTCGTGTATATCGTGCCACCGTTCGTTCAGTTCTGTTTTGTGCCTGTGAGACATTCAATTTGCTAGTAGAAAATATCCCTTCGACTAGAATTTTTCGATTATCGGTGTTTCTGTAGTTGAGCCCACGTGCGATGAAACCAAACAGGTCAGTAATCTGGACGTTGGCAGTCTATCAGGGATAAACCTGATAGCTCATCCAATCTGTAGTATTAGGCTTGCCTGGCTAGACGCGTATTTCGTATGCCCAGCTGCCGTCTGCCGCACCGTACTTTATTAGCTGTAGCTAATCGGAGCTGGAGAAAACCACGTGGACGTTAACAGATAACGTGGAGACGAGGTATGAAAAAATACACAGAGCCATTAGTTAGAGTAGCTGTCTCACGGCTTCCAGAGTGGGGTTCGGATGATCCCGCAACCTGTTGGTCGGAGAAACTGAAGAACATATGGCAGCGAACCGACAGCAGTGGCGGTCTTGTTGTTTTCTAGAAACAGGTTAGAGTGCTTCGAACGGCATGTATCCAGAGTTCGATTGTTAACTCTGTGTGTTGACCATGGAGGTTCACCTTCTTACCCCTCCCTCGAACCAAATTTATCCTCAGCCCACCCTAATTACTAACCTCATCTTTGCATGCATTTTGAGTATGGCTGCGGTCAGCGCCGTTCAATTCGCTGTGTTTTGCTGTACTATGATTATGATGATAATAATAATTATTATAATGATTGTGATGATGCTGATAATGGATGGTCACGGAGGTATGTCCCAATAACCTATATCACAATTTACAGACAGATTGATAGGTTGGGCAACAAGGGGAGCAGCGATAGGATTTTTTTGATGTTTGTTATGTATTCAAACCGACTGGTTAGACAAGGGATAGCTGAGTTTTGAAATGTGGTCTCACCTTCGGAAACCATAATATATTGCTTCGCAAATGAAAGAACATACCGTGGTTTTTGGAACATTCATTTGTGATTTTTAGTAAAAATATTGAATCTAAAGTCTGAAGAGAGAAGGCTGCGATACCTTAAATAAACGCACACAAGCAATAAACAAAGGTTAGTCAATAGTGATATGCACTACAGTTGACTAACGTTACAACAAGGAACTATCACGTGACTGTACTGGTTTATATCAGAGCAGCAATTTGAGAAAAAGTTCTCGGATACAGAAATTCCAAAAGACTAGATGATGCAGTAAATACTACTTGTCTTTTGCTATATTGATTATAATTTTTTTGTGAACCTACATTCAGAGAAAGTATGTAGTGTGACTAGGTCTTATTTCGTCAGTTAGTCGAACTAGAGAATTCAACTGGTAAAAGTTTCGTCAGCCAGCATCAAAGATGTTTAGATAGCTCATTGTTTTATTGGTGTATTTATAATTGATCAATCGGTATTTCTTCTTATCTCTGTGCTCTCCAATTAAGGAATGCGCTAACGCGAGGAACAAGTGTACAGAAGAATATGGTGCTTGAGGGGAAATAATGAATCTAAGGATTCCTATCAAACAATCTATCGTTCTTAGTGGATGGAATTGTTACTTTTCTCTTTATTCTAAAGTACGCATCACGAAAACCGGAACAAGAAGATAGGATATGAAGTTTCAAATTATTCACCACTTCCGAAAGTACGTTTACTGAACCAGACAAAAGATGTTCAGCCCAAAGAACCACATTACCCTAAGCTAAGTTATTATTTACGAATGAAGCGTCAAGTTGTACTCGCTCCATGGTATCTCTATTAACTACACTTCACAAGTGTTATTGAAATATATATTGTTCGATAGTATTAGTGCAGCTGAACCCGAAATAAGTGCATAACAGGTGGGAGTATTTAGCGAATCCGTAAGTCACATTTCTGAATCCCAACGCTCACTTTGCCACCCAGTTTTGTCAACTGTTTTTCGGTGAATAAAATGAATTCTCAGATCTCAGAATGCATGCTCAGCTTGGTAACAGTCATAATGAATCTGGTTTAACGATGAACATAAAAAGGGGCTATTCATTCCTCATCCCTTTTTAATCTGAGAATTATCAGACTTTCCATTTCCACAACGTTCGTGTTTGATTATTTTCTTGCTACGTCCTGTGAGATTATCCTTCCGGTTGCCTTATACTTCATGGTGAATGTGAGATTGAGATATTGGTTGCAAATTGGATGGCGTTCTGGTTCTTGCAGTGCGCACCTGACAATTATGATTTTGGACCGTTTCTCCTATTCCACAAGATTGTACCGTGAAGCTGGAGGGGCATTGATATTAAACACACATTGTTTATTCAGTTTTTGCATACCAAAAGGTCATAAGAGGAAGCGATCGATAGATTAAGCAAAGGTGTTCTACAAAGGGGTGTTTAAAGTCTTCTAGGAGGAGTAAAGTATCGCTTATGATCGGATCTTATGAGCAAACGAACGTTTAGAGGTAGACTAAATAAGTATATGGTAGACAGGAAACAGGGAGGCGATTGTACCGTTATTAACAAGTAATTTAAAAATAATATTGTAGACGGATCACGAAAAGTTGGATCGGTTCATGTGATTAGTACTCTAAATTGGAGTCAGCAATTGGCACTAACTGTTATCAGTTATCAGTAAATGGAAACAAATTATTCAGGTCACATGTGGTGCCAGGATAAATAAAACAATAGGTACTCAATTTAGATGACTGATTAATCTTTGTGCGCAAATAAACCTGTTGATAATTCTCCTAATAATTTGCTTTTATTATTGGTTCAATTTTTCTAATAAGATTTTATTAACCTGATAGGAATCTGAATACGTTCTTCATGCAAATGAATATCCATTGGCCAAATGTAGATCGTATGCGTGATGTGTATTCTTAAATGATAATATACAGAAATATGAATGGTGTAATACTCAAACTATATTTCATAAAACGAACTGCACCACTTATTTGCTTAGCTAAAATGAGTAGTGTTACAAACTGATGAAGTTCCGCTCATATGTGACTACTGGTTGGGGTTTATCGAAAGTTCCGTCGCCGTTTCACTACACATGTTCCGAACATTTTCAAGTACCACAAAGCTGGAAATGCACTTCTTATCTGAATTGAAATTACTGATTCACGTATCTTCTCAAGCGTACCGTATTTGTAAGCATCCTGCAAAGTATGTATTGCTCGTTATCCAATGTATTTTCATGTCTGCTTCTAGAGCACTCAAAGTGCTCACATAGTAAAAGAATATGGTAACACATTGCAAGAATGGTCAATGTTAACCAAACCCAATAAGTTAGTAATATATTGTTGAACGACACACTGTAAGTAGGCTATCACGATGGCTACTTATTCTCCGAAGCGTGTATGTGTACGGGAGATATTGAAAAATGATGCTTGCGTCGTTTATTTTCTAAATGATACGGAATATTTACTAGATTTTTAGCGCTTATACATCACCAACTTTGAAGGATCTACTCACAACCTTCCTACATTTAGGCACATCATAATGATTAAGTGCATTGTGGATGTTAATCCATTGATTTTGAAACAGTCTAGAGGCAGTTACGCCGGTGAATGAACGGACCTAAGTGGGTTTGGATTTCAAACCGATTTACACGAAGGTTATAAACAGATCAGTCACCTATCAGATGAAAAACGCTACTCACCCGTTTTACAATGTCAATGTTTACAAATACCGAAGCAACAGTCAGTCACAATCAGCACATCAAACCGTGTATTGAGTGTGCAAATTCAGTTTGCCTCTCATTACAAAGAGCATTTTTAGTCTATTAACTCTCTGTTCCGTGACGATTGACTTAAGTATATTTGATGCTCTATCTGTTTTTTATCCAATCTATTTTCAGGCAAGCAGTCATTTCAGTTCAAGTATCCGCCTCTAAGTAGAGTGAAATCATTCCAAGAAAGCTTTGAAACAAACAGTTCTGGATTATTTCATTCATCTGACACGGATTTCCATGGGTTCGCTCTGGGCACGTGAGTGCTAACATGCAAACTGAACGTGATTAGTCTATTCTGTCTCTCACCAAAGAAGACATGGCATACTGGGGAGGAACTTGAAATCTATGCCGAGAACAGTCGAATTCAGGAAACTCGTGACGAGGCCCACAAAAGCCGCTTACTCTATCCCTGTTTGGCGTTTCAATAATCTACCACAATACATATAAAAGAACAGTACGAGGAGCCTGGTATACACACAATTTATTGAACAAAAAATATTTCCCGAGGGAAACCTCACGGTGCCCGCTGTATAGAACAACGTTTTGCATCGCAACTGAACATGCGAGAGTGATTTACCGGAACAAAGTAACTCAGAAACAGCTTCAAGTTGTCGGAATTCTTGATGAATACTAATTTGCTAGTAGTCGGTTGCGTATTGATTTAGTCAATGGAGGAGGGGTTTTTGGTCAGAACGTAACATAAATGAACAAAGGTAGAGTAATTCTCAAGATTTCCATGTTGTGGCTCGTTGATTGTTAGTGGCAAATACCAAATACCAATCACGAACTCACCAAAACTGTTCAAAGTTATTTTTTATTTTATGCAATAGAACTTGGTTTTAGGTAACTAATGCAAACAAATGAGAGAAAGTGTCAGCACAGCAAAAGTTGAGCTTATTTTTTTTAGACAACCGCACCGATCTTTGCAAGTTTAATTTTTTAGAATAGGGTTAGAATAGAATCGGCCATTGAGTTGCTCTAATATCGAAATTTAGTTGCGAGAATATTTCTGTATATTTTGATTTATAAAAACATAGTTTGATGTAAAAACATTAGAAGAAATCGAAAGTTAGCATTTATTCGTGGGCTACAATATTTTGCTTTATGACAATCGACATCAGTACAAAAATACTGCAACATTGTGATGTCTACTATATTGTAATAAGTAGTAAATCGATGAGGGCTGACAAATTACTGGGTAAACCATTCTGAACTACAAGAAAGGGTTTGGGACAACGCGCAAAGACATCATAATAATTGATACATCTGTCAATTTCTGGACAGGACAGGACAATCTGTCTCAGACATTTATTTGATACTGAAATCTGTTGTTTACGATAGGATGTTGTTCTCTGCAGGAATTGGAGATCGGTGAAACGAAATGTTTACAGTCGCTGACAAAACTGTGGTTAATTTTACCCTTGCATGCGATGTCATATTGAACCCTTGTAGACCTTCGTTTCTATTTATTATAGATCGAAGTTACACCATTTTAATTTGAAATTCCCTGTTGCTTTCGGTACTTCATTTTTCTTGTGCCTCATATTCCACTTTGTAGACAGAGCATGAATGATAGAAATAAGAACTATTAAAGGAATTTTTTTTCATCGAACAAACACCCCAGTATTCGAATCCGTTTCTGTTCCTTTTATGAGATCGTTCATTTTACAGACAGCTTTTGCAAATTATAGAACGGATATTTATTGCCTACTGCAGCCGTCCTTCATATAGCCAATAATTCTCACCCAGGCGCATCCCCGAAAGAAGAGAGGTGAGATTAGAAGGAATGTACCATCGAGTTGTATTGCAACCTATTGTAACTGACCACTAACGTATCTTCTTCCATTAAGGGTATTCAATAGATGTTGGTCTTTTTTCAAAATCAAATGTCTTATGCATTGGATGTAGATTTTACGAGTAATGTGGATAACTCTGGAACAATCTTGTGAATAAACTCTATTTCTGTCTATGACAGTCCAGATGCTACAGGTTCGTTATCCGTCGTTGTAATTCGAGTCGACGGTGGCTTTAGTTTTACTTGCTTCAGTGAGCGTCAAGAATGCTTCTCACGAAGATACTCAATGTGTTATGATAGAATTAAGTCGCGTGTTAGAAGCTGAACACTAATAGTGATAAACTATTAACTACCTAGACTGATGGAATTGTTCAAAACCTTTAAGTAACTCACGATAACATAGTTGGGTAGGGTAATAAAACGCTCTAAAGCATGCAGTGAAACTCGGGTTAAAATGAACGACAGAAAAATAGAATTTCATCATACGAATTTGAACGCTGATTGGTCAGATGGAAAAACGTACGTTTTCACTTGACGCAGGGCGTTTCTGGTCATAAGACAGCTAGTAAGAGAAAACAGTTTTTTCTTATACCAATCCTTTAGACTTTTAATAATTTCTAATAAGTGTCACTGACTTATTAGACACCACTACTCATAAGCATCTGAGAGGCAAATGTGAATTTATTATCTTGCCTTGTACGCTTGACACGTTTGTAGATATGATTGAAATACTCGATTTCAAGGAAGACTTTCAGTTGCAGGTGAGAATTCGTCATATGGGTTTCTATTGGATGCTGTTAGGGCAACCTTAACTGGCTGACTATGTTCGTAAAAGGCTCCAGAGCAGATTTTCAAGGCAATTCTGGTTAGCTGATGTTTGAGTTTTTGGCTCAGAGATAGCAAAGTATTCTGTGCAACGGTGAGGGGTTCAAACCCTGGACTTTAGGAGGGAATATGACACGGATCAGCTCCAAAACCAATGAACCTGGAGTCTAGCGCTTTTGTCAGCGTACGAATAACTGGGTTACAATGGGGCTTGATCGTGAATGCTGGGTGTAAACCTTGATCAGTCCAAAGTATTATCACCTTTCTCTCATCAGTACTCTGAAAGGGTATTTTAATGAAGTGTAAAGTTAAACACCGCAAACTATAAATATCTTTTCTACGTACAACCTGCTGATGAATTGTTGATAGCAGATGCTCCAACCTGCAGATAAAACTAGGGTACCAGTGAGTGTAACGTCTAGCAGTGATCGCATAACAAGGAGCGTTTTGATAAACGGAAGGAAGGTGTGTTGAAATTTTGATCGCGTTGGAAGACGAACTGAAGAAGGGTTTAAACGAAAGGGCCTCAATATAGGGAATACGACTTGGAAATAAATCTCTGTTGCGGAGCACGATGAAGATTCTGAAAACTGGATGTGTTTCTAAAGTCACTGAAAGAACGCTAACTTGCTATATGCTATTAGATGAGCTGCCTATGTCAAATTGGTGAAGTAATACGGTATTCAATCGATAAAATTTTCCCAAACACACGTGCGTGCCTGTCTCTCATTCATTTGATCATCAATTACGCATGCTTACCACTATCAATAATTAAATTTTATTCCCCATGGTTCTAATTAGGTTCAATATTAGCGCAGTCAATTTTAGAACGGACCCATTCCCAAGTGTGCTTCGTAGATGGTCATAAAAATTCTTATCTTGCCAACGTTTTGGGTATTTCTACTGTGCACTTATCGTAGCAAGTATTCCCAAATCAATGTAGGCTGGATAAAAATATGTTAAATAGGATATCAGTTCAGTTCAAATTGTACAACAATTAACCATTTACGTTCGTGCTCCAGTCGACGGGGACTAGTTGAAGTGAGCCTCGAAATGTTCAGTCCATCGATCAAGACGGCTTCGTTGATGGTGAACCACTGTGTCATCGGATTCCTTAATTACCTAGTTCAGGCATATTTTCTGCGTCTCGTATTCCTAATTAGACGGAACAGATCGCGACTATTACCAACAGCCAAGGCTTTCTCCTGCCCACCCATTCTCGCAGCCAGTCCTCAGACTTTTAGTGATCCGTTGTTTGAGGGATATGCGCGCCTTCATAATTGGAATCAGGTAGAAAGAGTTCAGCGAGCGTCCAGAAGGACAGCCGATGTCGACGAGATCCATTGTTTGTGCATTCAGCTTGCGCCGGAGTCCGGGATTGTTTTTACCGTCTTTCATTTGTTTCCAGTGTTCATTGAGTCCTCCGTCTGGTGGTTGAGCCGATAGACACTCGGGGAGTTACTCTTTGAAGGTTAATTTGCAACAATTGCTGACATTGTATCGTGGGTATCCGTTGTCGGTGGCTTTTCTGCTGTTGCATTATTATCAAAGGCAGTCATTCATGACCCTAGAATCACTTAGTAATCAAGAACAGCAAAAAACAGTAGAGCACAAATAAGATTTACCACGTGAAGGGAAAAGCCTGCAATAACCCACAATGTACGAACTGCATGTTTGTCACCCTTGTTGATAAGGAATAAATTTGAGATGCAAATAAAATTACCCAAGCTAAACTGGACTTTTGCATCATTATTTTATTCTATGATAGAGCGAGGAAATGTAAACGTAATGCGTTATTAATTCATTTTCACAAGGTTTGCTAGCTCTGCGCATTCTTATACTAAAAGCATTAAATCACTGATGCATACCATTTGGAAGACTTATCCATTACTCAGAGATTGAAGCAAACTTAAAACATATCGTGACAGCTGTTGTAGAACCAGAAGAGATTTAGGATTGCCCTATTGTAAATAACACTGACAGAACGAGACGCAAATATCTTTGAGATTCAAATTTAGCTGATGCGTCAAAACGTGTCTCTATCCCGTTGGTTTGCCTAACGACATAGGGAAATAAATCAAAATTCAATAGAAGAAGGTTCCATCAGATGAATGTTCGAACAAGGGTCCCTTTTCAGATTGTACTATGACCAACGTCTTTAAATAGCTCTTTCTACTAAATCCGAAAGAAAGATAATTGTGAAATAACTGGAAATCAACATTCACCCTATGAACGGTTATATAGCTCTAACAAAATTCTTATTGTCTGTTCTCTGCGGCGAACAGTATACCACCAACCACGCTTTTGTGTCAGAAAATTATAAAGTAAAGCAATTAGCGGCGATCAATGCCAAGAATAAAAATGCAAAACTTTCCAGAGGAATTCCACACCAGTTGATACCCGAATTCACTGGATAAACTAGTCTGAAGTTTGCCAACCGCACGTTTCTTTGATACACTCGGAGAAGCCGATAAGGCTCAAAATATTTGCCATTCATATATGGATCAGTTTGGTTGTGATATTTTTGTCTCTGTTTGCCGCTGTAGCGATGGCATTCGGATCGAGACGATCTATATTTTTTCCAAACAAAAGAATGGTTGAAATCAAAATAGTGGAGTATTCTGCCATCAGGAGAGAAAAAACATTAGTTTGGAGGCAGAATAAATCCCACTGAAACGACGAATATGCGAGACTTACATCCACCAATTTACACTGATTCTTTCGAAGGGGTAATAAACAGAACGTCGTTATTTTATAAACAATACAAACCGCACCGTAATTATACGTTATGAGATAGTAGATAAAACGCCAGGCATTTTGGGCCCTATACCGGCATTTTCGGATTGTAGGAGAGTCGTATGGAAAGTTCACTGAACCTTTGCTTCGTTTGTTTGCATTTTATCTGTCTTGCAGATCCTTTGTAATTTCCTCTTCGACAAAGAATTTGCTGTCCGAACTTATTGTCTCTTAACTGTGCACTGAGGGAGCCTGTGATCTACCGCTTTTACGATTTGTTTCAACAGTCCAAAAAGGGTTCATTTTGCGACATTTTTTGACGACGTGATTGGAACCAGAAAATTGGATCGTTTTACCCGGAATCAACCTCCTGCCGTGCATTACGAAATGCTGGTCTGGGTTCTTTATGTCACTATACACTCTTTTTCCGGGGATATTCAACTGACGAATATATATACCTCTGATCACCTAAAAGACAACCAACCAATTATTTTCCATTTCCTTATCTGTGGAATGTACATATAAGGAAATGGAAAATATTTATAAGCTTGTGGCATTTCAATTTTTAGAACAGAAGAGCTCACATTTCAAAGGAAATACATATGCACATGGGTTGGTTCACTAGATCATTCCCATCTGTTTTAATTGGTCGTCCATTCTGAACAATCACCAATGTTGGGTTACCTTTGAACTGATTTGTGGACTAAGAACAACGCTATGTTCATCTAATAAACCGATTCTCTTAGAAAAAAAACCCCACAAATATTATTGGTTTTTAAACTAGTACCTACATGACTAAGTAAAATATGTTCGGAAATATATACGAATCAAACGGGAGAATGCAAATGGGAATATCTATAACTTGCACTCATCTCCTAGTGAAACAATTGGCATAATTGTTTTGGTTACTATGTGAATAATTTATCGTATCTTGATGTACGATCTTTGAAAATATATAGTCGATGCTCATTCACCAAGTACGGTACACGGTCCATGTTCTCATTGGGAACACAAAATCGGTTCATATTGCTGATGATATGAATGAAACCAATTGACAGTGCTCTTTGTCGTATTTCAAAAAATCATTTCCTCCATCCACAAAACACGTTAATTCCCTGTTCAGTTTACGATTTCCCAATGATTGAAACTCGCACTCCAATAGTAAGTGGAAACGTAACACTTCAAATGTATCCTTCTGTAATGCTGCTCAGAGATGACATGCAGCCTTTTTTGTGGTTATAAATCCGAAATCATGGTTCTATTTTTTATGCATATCTGTTGAAGTTTGTTGCTTGACGGTTTGCATCTCTTTAATTCTACTGGTCAATTGTGACTCCCTGTCGCTATTTGAATGACTATTGCGTTGTCATGTTGACATCTCCCATTTGTTTGTTTGTCGACGTACAACATGGCACCAACCACAGACGCATTTGAACCGGTTCCAACCTGGCTAGAACTGATTCTGAACCAGTCCCGGAGGGGGGTTAGATTCGGGTCATCAATGCTCACTTCCATAATTATAAATATTTTATAGTTCGGGATTGTTCCTTTATACTATTTATAGTTTCGTATTTGGAGTGCAACATTCCAAAACATTTTCGCATTGCCTGCCTGTTTCCTTCTGTGATCAGTTTTGAATTGTTTCATTGGAAGATGTGATTTCCGGGATCCATGTGAGTTACAATTTATGAATTTCCTTCATGCACATCACTTTCAATGTGTGTTCTTGTACGCGTGTCTTCCGTTTTGGACTAGTTCATCCATCAGGTGGTTTTTCGCAGTCTATATCGTTCAATCCGCAAGTGTGATATTCGAGGAACTTCCTTTTGGTAGTTTATCTCATGACTTTGATATGACAACATTTATTGTCGCTCAACTTGTGTGCCACCAAAATTAATGATAGTTGAACACAGTAGTTCTCTAGTAGGCAGTAGGTAAATGTTCTCGATAATGTTTGCCCTTATTCATTCCAATATAAACATAAAGTGATTGCCCTCAGCACGGTTCAGGGTAAAGCAACAGGTATCCCAAAATGTTCGGCAGGTGACAATACTCAACTGGATACATTTTTACGCAGTCTTCTGATTCCTGTTCCCTAAAATGCGGAGTTATTTTTTCTAATTTTCTCTCGATCCGACCCCTCGTGATCTGCTTCGTACGGATACTTATGGTCTTATGGAGGGAACGGTTAAAGCAAGACATATATGTGGAAACAGGAAACCAATCACCTAGAAACCGGTTGATTTTCGCATCCGGTTTAGCTGAAGGAAGCTAAGAAATATTATTTTCAAGGATTGTTCTTCACAAATTAATCAAAATTTTTGTACGCTGCTGCAAGAAAAAGGATAGCACAATCTAAATCACTGCTGGGAGCAGCCCATGTATTGATTTCAATAAAAGGCTAACAAAGCGGGCACTTATTTGATCTTGTCATGAAACGGAAATCGCATCGCCAATCATTTTGGTGTTCGGTTCATTTAACTAGCCAACAGCTGGTAGTTGACATGCAGTGCATCAGATTTAGAATTGGACTAGGTTACCAAAGAGATCCAGTTCTCCGGTCACAAATATTAGCTCCTCGTACCACCTGAGTTGGTTCAGAATTAAATGCCGAGTGTGTTGTTGTGGTGCTCCCGTGCGTGTAACCCCTAGATCTCGGCACTGTGCTAGCTGGTTTTGAGTTACTATTACTATCGAAACGCATTCTCATACAGTCATACGTTTTCAACATACTGCGCAATATCATAATTTTGTAAGGTTTACCCAAAACTGCTCCAAATCTAAATTTCTGTTTTCTCAAATACATACATTTTCTCAATTGGCACGTTCCAACGTTGAATCCACTCAGCTACCCCTACAAAGCCCGGATCTAAATGTCATGGAAAACGTTCAATCTTGAGGACAGAGATAAACTAGTTACCTGGAAAATGGTCACAAAATGCCAAGGTTCGAACTTTTCTGGAGGAAACCGATATATATGATTGCCATTTTTGTGTAAGCCTTGAAAAACGGCCACTGCAAACACTGCGAACTAAGGAACCCTCTCTGAGGGTTTTGAAAAACCGCAATGACGGCAGTTGTGTCATACCTGACAGTGACTGCTTTAGTCACATTCCTGTCGGGTTATTTTTCAATAGGGTTTATTTAGCCTTCACCTTATGATCTACAAAAGGTCATCAAAATCAATTTATATCATATTTATGGTATTTTGTCAGAGTATAGAGCGAATTTAACAGGTGGTTTTCCATATATTGTGTGACTGATGTGACTTAATACATTATTCAGTTTTACGATTGCGGCTCAAAACGTAAGACATTGGAAGGAAGAGCACTGAAAGCCTTATGGTGTTTTATGAGTTTGATCACTACGTGAATACACACATATGGCTGAAGAGACAGCGATATACCAATGTCACGCAGCTGTACGAACATGTAACACCTTTTGGGCTAAGATATAATGCATGGACTAAAGCAGGAATGATGCTTCGGATATTTTTCACCTTGACCGATGCACGGGTTTCATAGTTTTCCTGAACGCGCATCAGTCTACAGATTGGACTGTAATACAGATCCCGCAATATGGACCCCCGATTTAAAACAAAAGTCGTTCTTCGAAGGAGTACTAGGGTAGCCGGAGTACTGTAAAACTTTTCGACGCTGTATATGTCTCAGGTTCATCCCAAAAATACTACTGTATGTGTGATGAACAGTTTTAATTGTGTTGGTGATAACAATAAGTGTGATTTACATAATGAATTAAGGGATCCTAAAGTTTTCACTCAGGTCTCTGAATGAGTTTCTCCCACGATAACCAACCATAAAAGAGGACTCCGAGAAAAGTGAAGGGTTGTCATAAGATACAAATAAGCAACAAATCGACATTTTTATTGAATTAACCACTGATAGTGATGTTACACATTCAAATAACTAAAGACATGTTTTTCCTTTCCGAACTAATAAGGTGAGACAAAATAACGGCATCCTTAATCCAAGTATTAGTTGACTGAAATTGCATTGTATTCTGTCACTGATTTTTAACGGCGGGAATGCCCAGTTTTCAGCTGAAAACAAACACGTTAAGCCACTGCAGAGTAAGCACCCAGTGTCCCGCCAAATGTGTTTCTTTTTCTAAGTCTATCTGCGTGATAAACCAATGAAATAAGTTAAGGAAATGGAGTCTGAAATCTGAGTTTCCACAAATCTACCCGGATATCACTTAACTCTCTGTATGATCTCGACGTCTAAGCCTACGCTGTAACGACAGACATTCCATAAGATTGCTTCTCATATAGTGAGCGCCATTTGCCTCCTTACTTATTCTGTGTTCTTCTCCGTTGCTACTGCAAAAGATGTGCGTTAACGCGTAACCGTTAACATAGAGTTTCACCGTTCAAACCCTTACGATGCTAGTGAAATACGTCCCTCACCAAAAAGCGTGGGTAATGGAACATAGAATTATTGATGGAAGCTGTTTCCTTCTTTTGATTGAACTCTATAAAGTTTCTTTAAATATGTTTTTTTATTTGCAAGTGCTGAGCTGCTGCTCAGGACAGAGAGCTCTCCCCTGCTGTTTTGATCTTTGACTGATGTTCCGCAGTCCATAAACGTCAAAGTCCCGCAATGATAATCTAGAATACAAGTGAAGTTCGTTGGTCATTTAGATAATCTAGTCGACTACTGCACTCGAGAATTATCGGTATTTAGTGCTACCCAAACAAACAAATACACACAATAAACTCATTTTATCGGTGCAATTTGCAGTTTGCAAACAGCGATTTATTCGCATGTTGAACAGTTAGAAAAATCAATACCTAAAACAGGGTGACCGACTGGGCGAAACCCACCAGTTCCGCTCATCAAATCGGTCTGCAATACCGGCAACATATTGGAAAATATTTTTGCATCTGCAATTCAAAGCCGTATAAAGTACGTTAACACAAAGTAAATAAAAGCAATCACGCATTTGCATTTCGGTAAGTGCCTGGAAATCATGCTGTGGTAGGCAAATCATCTAAAGCTTTTCATTACCGAATGTATTCACTTTTCTCATCAGAATATCTCTTGTCCCAGGTTATTACTTCTGACGCTGTCGTAGTCTCAATACGACATGAGAGCACAAGTTCAGAAGAAAATCTTCACATTTACTCACTTACTTTATTTACTTTTTGGCACAATAGTGAAAACATTAACAGGTAAAGAAATACAGGACCATGTTGACCAGGTTAGAAGAAAAAACGGGTTACCCATTGACGGAGGATGGTATAAAAGTGCTCATCGTCAATTGATCAACGTGGGCAATCACTGACACAGGAAAGTTTACTGGTATGCTTTTCGGTGTCCACTAGCTTCCAAATAATCCAAACATTTGGCAGAAATATGATGCCAAATTGACCAACACAACATAAATATACTTATTTCAGTGCATTATCTACATTTATTGGATGACTGGTAGATTATCCATGAAATTGCAAAATTTCATCCTAGCAAATGGAGCGGTAGCATTTATTCAGATATATTGTCATTCTCAGGCACTTGTTGAATAAGAGATACTACGAGATACTAAGAGATAAGAGATACTAATGTATATTTGTCTACTGCGAAGGGTACTAATCCATTTCTGTTAGACATTTAAGCAAGGATGATATAATGCTATGGTCATTTGTGACAAGAGAATTGTATCTTCTTAAGTAATCTGGTGAATCTTTGGTCCATCATGTAGTATTGCATAGTGCTTTTTTCCCCAGTCTGATAGAAATCGATAATTGAGGCGTGTGTTGTGACAAACGGGAGTGGTGTGACTGCACAATAAAATATATTTTGCCATTATTTAATCGCGATAGAGGGGGAACAAAGGACCGATTATCAATTTTACAAATACGAATTGTTCCAATCTGAAACTATGCTATACACTACTCAAGGAAATATTCCACAATTGTGTCTTTATCGGTATATGCATTTGCATTTAGTTCCCAGTCAAAATAATTATTCTATTTTTTATACAATTAGAATACGCCTCGACAAGCTTAGTTATTGTTCAATGCGAAATTTATTTTACTTTTTTGCGCTAGCCTTCTTACGGCGTCAAAGTCACGTTGAGAATAAATTGCTTTTGATTATATAATGTTTACAAAAGCTACGTTTATGAGGTAAATGCGTAAAATGGGTTTTTTGCACGTTGAACTGCGGTTGCTTACTTCATAGCTCACCGGGTTTTCATATAATTCTATCATTCGTATGGAAATTCACTTAGATTACACTTAAGTAATTGGCGATTGTGATGTTTTGGGTTGACGTTTGCTGTGTTTATGACAGAAAGAACTGTTTCCTGACGGCGAGCACACAGTAACAACGGTATGGATAGAGATAATGGCATCCACGCTTTGTTTGAGTGATCGACATCGTCCGTTGGACGTTTAGGTTGTCGTGTGGTGAGCGTCATGGATTGTGCAAGTGCGTGTGAGATAATTAAACAGATCGATCGAAATTACAGCAATCGATAAACCACTAACGCACAAACCGAGACAATCAATATAACGTTGTGTTTTCGACAGACGTCGGAATGCAGATCAAGGCAGAAGTATTAATGAAAGTCCATTATTAACTTTGTACCAGAATGACCACTATCGGTTTTCCTAACTGGATTTTGTGCATCGACGAACAACGTTGCAGTAAACCGCACTTGCGGCAATAGTTTGCGATCAAAAAATAAATAACCGATTATAGTTATCACGATGAAAAATCGGAAGCAGTTGTGGTCGGGTCAGACTGGTGGTTATAGTCACCTTGAGCACATTCTTTCCAATGCTCAAAAACCACCAGTGCGCTTGAAAATTTGAGGTTCACTTTGTAAAACGGATTTGACTATACGATATTCACTTGACGTTGAGATATGATAAAACCTGATTGGCTAGTTCCTAGCTCAGTTACACGTTTATTAAATGATTATTAGAAAAACTATCTTCTTTCCTTTGAGCATCGGGTTCTAAGGAAAGAAGCGTTCCGACGGGCATTATCTCGTGTAAACTTGACAGAGAAGTAACAGTTTTAAATGCATTGGCCAGTGAAAACTTTCCTTTATGACACTTACCGTAACGCAGTTTTCTACATTCACATTATTGCGTTTGTGTAAATGTCGATTTATCGGTCATTTAGGACTGGTCTCAATAGTTTAGCCGAAGACTTGAGCATTCATTCAATTACCTGTGATCAACACAAGCACGAAGTGTAAAACGAACAATCTCCCAAGATCGTTGAACATTTCAACTAACGACTTTGAAAGCAAAACTAAATTATTAACACAGCAGCTCAATCAGTGTAGTTTACATGGACAAAATGGGTTTCTGCTAAATTAATCCGTATCATTCAATTCAGTATGCTCTCTGAAATTGTTTCTCGGGATTCAAATGGATTATTATTGTATGGTGTTGTGTTGTAATAACATCTATAGGCATAAAGCCTACATTTCAGTTGAGAATATACAGGTTAGAGCTACGCAGAAAATGAAAACGAATAATAATAAAAGATTT
>UZAN01047187.1:0-16368 GCA_900618425.1 Echinostoma caproni
CGGCGGTATTTGGATGACTAGAGTACTAAGATTTGCATTTTTTGGAGTGTGTATTGTTATGCAGACCTTTTACCGATTTCGTTGCTAGCATTTGCGGGCTTCTTGAACCTACTTGTCACAGTTTACCCATGGATTCCGTACTTGCGCGGCTTCCCCCGTATGTGGCGGATCGAACGCTGATAACAAGCGTGGGGACAGTGCTATTTCGAACTGCCCGAAAACACGTCTGAATAGACCCATTTGCTTCAGACCCATAGGTGATGCTCTGGCACAATGCGTGGAACATCCTACGTCTTCCTGTACCAAAACTCCCAAATCCATCTCATCAGTCGCATGTGGTATTATTTGGTTCCACAGAACGTAGGATAAACGAGTTTTATGCCTCATGGATATAACTGTGCGTTAGGAGGCGTTGAACTCGATGCCGTTAACAGTTGATTATCGATGAGCTGCGTCGATCTTTTGTGGGAGTGGTAATTAATATTCAGAATGCGTTACAGTTCTTCATATTTTAGCGCCGTCCGCAAATAACAGTCATAGCAGCAGGTACCATCAATTCCTTCATTGTTCTCTTGAGCCGTTCAATCATTCCGTTGACCTGCAAATNGCAAATGAACGTGATTTCCGGAAGACGATATGTTCATCGCGTGAGTCTTCCTCTCGGGTCGCGCGCCGTCATCATCCACGTCAAGGGTTTGTGGTCTGTCTTCATGTGAATGGTATTCGTAATCAAATACATTCGTCATTTCTCCAATGCCCATACAACTGCCAGGCACCCCTCTTCAGTGGTCAAGTACTTCCTTTCGGCGTGTGTGAGCAATCGGCTGGCATATGTGATTAATCCGAACGGTTGTAAAATTACTGCTCCGATTCCAATGTCACTAGGATCGACGGTAACAATAAAGGTCTCAGCAGGGTTTGGTATTTTCAGACCTCTCATTGGCCGTGGCTGCTTTTAGCTCTTGGAAAATCGTCTCGAACTCTGACGTTCACTCAAACCTCCTGTCGTTTCTCAATAACTGAAACAAGGTGGCAGCTTTTCCTCGAAGTGCGGTACAAATTTTGCGTCGTATGCCAGTTATCCGGAAAACGATCTTTATTGGCGTTTAGACTTTAGAGGAGAGAAAATTCGAATCGCCTCAGCCTTCCAGGGCAACGGTCTAATCTTACGTCCTCCAACAATGTGACCGAAACAGATGATTGTGTCCCGAGCGATTTTGCATTTCTCTGCACTGAGTTTCAAGCCTGAACGTTTAATTCTCCCCAGCACCGCTTCCAGCCGACACAAGTGTTCCTCTGGTGTCTTCGAGAATAGAATAGTTTCGACCCCATACACTACAACACCATCAAAGTTTTCCAGTATCTGTAGGAACAGACGTCTGAAAGCGGGTGGTGCATTGCACAGACCGAACGGCATCCGAACAAATTCGTATTGCTACCCGTTGAAACAAAATGCTGTTTTATCTCTGTCGCTGGCTACCACTGGTAGTGGTCAATACCGCGACGTAAAGTCGATTAGCGACAGTACCCGTGCAGAGCGGAGTTGTTCAAATATCTCCTCCGTCAGTGGCATCGGAAAGGCGTCGTTTATGTTTACACGATTCAGTTGTCAAAAATGGACACAGAATCTGTAAGCACCGTCAGATTTTCTAGTGAGCAGCATTGGTGACAAGTACGGGCTGGGACATTTGCGAATGATACCTTTGGAAAGCATGTCACTTACCTGTTTCTCCACCTCCGGCAGTATCTTATGAGATAGCCTTCGATACACAGGTTCACACGCGGCTCTTGGCATTAGTTCTATCTTGTGCTCCAACCAATCACAAAATCGATACAATTCAGAATGATTCTTGACGCATTGCTTACCACATAGAATCGAACACTTATGGCTAACCCTGTACGCGTACACGATCGCATCATTTGTGCGCTCCCAGTTTAAGTGGATTTACTCCGCCATAGCAAGTCATACAGCGACGAGTTTACGCTCGTTCGACTCAGCTCTGTGAGATCTATCTAACGATATCTCTCTCTCTGATATAAACCATACCATTCACACCACGGTGCTTTTCCGTGGTTTGTAGCATTATTTTACTTATACTCACGCGTTCAAAGTTGTTCGTTTTCCTTCGAAGTCTCATTATTGTGCTACTATTGTGAAGGAAATATTACGCTCC
This sequence comes from Echinostoma caproni, assembly GCA_900618425.1. NCBI lineage: Eukaryota > Metazoa > Platyhelminthes > Trematoda > Plagiorchiida > Echinostomatidae > Echinostoma > Echinostoma caproni. The sequence continues at coordinate 2,175 of UZAN01047187.1, forward strand.
ATCCAACAAATCCAAATTGAGCTATCTACGCCCAATTCTAAGTGTGCTGGATGTATATTTGTGCAGTTCAGTTTTTGTGCCATTTGCACTATCACTCACACGTGTGTCCATCACACCACGACCAGTTCAGTCAATCGATATTCGCAAGCTGACCTGTGCCTTTGTCAGTGAGAATTATCACCACATACGTGTGATCGAAGCGAAGATAGAGACCCTCGGTTCCGAGATCACTCTCGTTGAAAATGTTCTTCTTTCCAGTGATCTCATTGCAGATGGATCCAGCATCACCATAATTTTACTGGACAGACATTGGACCGGGCGTGTACATCGACGGAACAATCCCAACAGTGAACGTGATACTGATAACTCGTGAGCGATCCTCATAAATGGAGTGCTAGAGTTCCCCGAAGCCGACGAATCCAACCGTCGAAATAATGATTTTTACGAATGGCGCTTTATTCGAGAATTGTTAGACTGTCGCAGCGTCTCTACCTCGGTCATTAAACGCCTTCCGCGTTCTTCCAACTGTCGTGGAGATGGCCCGCAAATAATGAAAGTAACTCTTGGGACGCCGGAAACGGTAAACATAGTTCTCCAGTCGTGGTATGAACACCGAACCAAGTGGCCCAAAGAGCTACGCTTGAGACCGATGATGAAGTCAGGACCAAGAAATTGTCCACCCGTCGAAACAGTCAATCACATTGCGCGTGAAACACTGCAAACGTCATGCTTCACTCCTACCTCATCAGACCAGACCCAACACAAACCTATGGCAAATAACGTCTGCCGGCCGACAACGAGGTCGGCCAAATTACGTTCCTAAACTCCAATGGATTTCTGCACCAACAACGACTGAAATGTTTCTATACCAATGCCCAGGGTTTTTTTTCAGTAAGCTTCCGGAAATGGAACCACGTTGTCAGACCGGTCGATGGGACCTCATTGCCGTAACCGAGACCTGGTTGACGACCGACATCTTACACTCCGAGTTGTGATTACCGGACATGGAACTATTGAGGTGTGACCGTCCAACGCGAGGTAGGGTGTGTTGCTGCTCTATCATCATAAGAGCTTGCAATGCGAGCAGCTAGAGTGCCCTTTTGCTGCCTCAGACAAGTTATGGTGTAAATTGAAGCTAACGCAACAGAATATTGGGCTGATCGGTGTGGTTTATCGCTCTCCTTCGTCATCAGATTCATGAAATGATACTTTGTTGGAAACAATGTCTTACGTCTTGTCATTGAAATTCACCCACGTTCTGATAATGGGTGACTTCAACTGTCCAAAGCTGAGCAACGCGACTACATCGTGTACGCCATTTGAACGTCATCTGAAGCAGTTCATCCAGTCACATTCCTTGTACAATCATGGGATGGAACCCACCAGGTTTGGAACCAACCAAATTTCGTTAACTTTGGATCTAGTACTGACAAATGAAGAATTGATGGTCGAATCCTTGCAATCGCAACTCCGTTGGGGCGCAGTGATCACGCTGTATTCTTGTTCGAATATGGTTGCTATGCCTCAGTAATGACAGGTTCTTTGGATCGCTTTCGCATCATAACCGACTTTGTGGGACAAAACACCCTGTGGATCTCCCCTGATGTAGACTGCAATCCTCTGGACTCCTGGAGAAAATTTACTAACAGCATCACGACATTGGTGCCTGCTGTTACAACCGTCAAGCGTCTATGCCAACCGACTGTTCGAGAATCAGCAATTCGCAGTCGAACTAGGAAATGGATAATGCAAAGGGACTTTCACTGGAGGGAGTTCAAACACTGTCCATACCCGAGCACTTGGGAAGCTTAAAGACTCTATCAGAACTGTAATGGTACGGGAAGACGAGCACAATTATCTTGATATACTGGCGAGAAAGTTTATCGCAAACCCCAAGCTATTGTATAAGCATGTAAACGCTTCCCGGAAAATCAAACCCGTCGTTCCGATACTAAAATCAGCAGGACGTGTTTCAGCGACGACTAAGGAGGCTGCAAAAATGCTGAGGCTACAACAATCTCAAGTGGTCAATGCCCCTATTAACGATGGGTTTGTGCTTCCTTGTTTGCTGGAACATATTTATTACACATTACTGACAGACATTATCTATTCCCCCGAAAAGGTAAAGGCTAAGCTCATGGCGTTAAAGAAGAACTTATCACCGGGTTAAGATAACGTCCATTCACAAGCCCTTATCACTCCGGTAAGTCACATAGCCGATCCTCTAAGTGGGCTATACCAAAAACAGTTTGAAGATACCGTGCTTCCTCAGGTGTGGAAAACGGTGTCATTTCACCAATTTACTAAGGTAGCTGCCGTAGTGACCTGGCCAACTACCGACCGTCACGCTCCTCCCAGTGTTGTCCAAAGTCATGGAATCTATGGTAGCAGATTCCGTAATGGATCATTTGGAGAAAAATGGCCCACTATCCCCAGTTCATCACGGGTTTCGAAAAAATCGTTCATGTGCAACTAAGTTGATTTTGGCTCTGGACGATTGGACTCATGCTGTAGATCAAGGCAAAGGAGTAGATATCATTTACCTGGACTTTCCTAAAGCCTTTGACAGAGTGAATCATCAAATACTGATACGGAAGCGGTATATCTACGGAATCCGTGAATCGTACTTGGCTGGATCGAGGAGTTTCTTCGCCTACGCACCATGTCAGTTCGTGTTTCCGTTTCACTTTCTGATTCAATAGATGTCAACCGTGGGGTTCCACAGGGATCAGTGCTAGGCCCACGTCTTTTCTTTGTCTTTATAAATGATCTTCCAAAGGTCTTCGGATCACAAACTCTGCTGTTTGCAGACGATCCCAATACATGGAGGACAATAAAAAAAATCTGAAAATTCATTTGATACCCAGAACACACCTGACGAAGTCCACACATGGTCTGTCTTCAATGATATTGAAATCAACGTTATCAAATATAAAGTCGTATCACTAAGTCACAACGGTCGTTTTCTCCACACACTCGGAAACAGAACTCTGCCTCATGCTCCATCCAAGAAGGATCCAGGAGTAGTCATTCGCGCAGACTTGAATTGTTCCACAAACTGTTCTAGGTTGTCATCCATAGAGGTAAGACAGGTTGGACTACTCAAACGTGTTTTTGGATCGTTTGAACCGGCTTCGTTTCCACATCTGCTAGCCACGTATATTTGTCCATATACTGAGTAGTCAATTCAAGCATGGAACCCATGGCTACAGCGAGATATGAAGGCACTCGAACACCCACAGAGAATAGCTACCAAAATGGTTAAAGATTTCCATTCCAAGACCTATGGAGAAAGATTACAGCTCCTGGGGCTATTCGCATCCCAATATCGTTAAACCAGAAGCAATATGATTTTACTCCATCGGATTTTCCAACAACCCAACCATCCGTGTAGATCTCTGTTGGTTTTATCGCACAACGTTCATCTCAAAGGGCATGCGCCACAGTTGGTACACCAAAAGAGCCGTCTCGACTGCAGATGTCACTCGTTTGCCGTCAGAGTGTGCAGCACATGGAACTCTCTACCAGCTCACGTGGTCTGTGCCCCAACATTAGTATCTTTCAAAGGTCAGCTTGATGATGCTCTGGCAAACATTACGTTTCAACACCCAACTACATAACATATTCTGCTGTGCTCGTCAAAACATTACCTTACTACTTTACTGCCATGGACTAACTGTGATATTGTGAATCGTGATCCGAACCAAAGTGTAAACACCCCATGGGATTTGAAAAAGCGAAGTCTTTGTAAGATATATCTAATAATAAAAATTTGAAATTTGAAACTTGAATTTGAAATTTGATTTCGGAACGGCCGATCCCCTCACAACGCTGACGAAGGCATGCATCTGTTTCCCTGAAGTTAATAAATATGCTCGTGATCCCAGGAGCAATTTGAATCTCACAACCTAGATCTTCGCACCCACGTGCCTGATCAGATCGGCACTAATTATAACCTCACTTACACCTACAATCAGAAACATCTCATGAGTAACGGTCACTCCACCAATCTTCATACTGACACATTCTTTACCCAAGACTCTGAGTGGCATACCCTCAAATGCACGTACGCTCACATTGCACGGTTTCACCGGAACCCCTTCCACCCGAGGCATGATGGATCTCCCGACACCCGTATCAATAACAGCCAACTTTGACTGTCCCAAAATTAAAACCTCAAGCCTTGAAACCTCCCGGGCAGTCGGATTAGAAGGAGAAAAACACGAACGAATAGGGTTGTTTGAACAAAAACGGTCAACATGTCCTACATCCTGGCAACCAAAACACCGCTTTGGTCGAACTTGAGTCGTGAAGCCTCTCTTTTCTTGTGATGCGCCCTTGAGTTCCTCCTTCAGTCTCCTAATTACTTCAAATGTTTTTTTCGATATTATCTTCATTTTCGGCAGGATCCATCCGAGCAACCATGTGATCTTGTTCATAGGCTTGCGCAATCAAGATTAGGCGGTCTGCGTCATTCAACCCGCAGGCTGCCGCCACCCTCAGTTGGTTTCTCATCTGCACCGGCATTCTTTGTATGAACCGGTCTTTGACCAGCCTCTCCCGTGTTTCGTTGTTTACCTCCGGCAGGACCAGAGAAATTTATCGCTTTATATGTTGATAGTGCACCAACCTATCCTCAGTCCGGTTGTACTCCGCAGCGTAAAGCCGGTGCATTGCGTTCTCGCGGTCAGCCTACTTTGAAAACTTAGCCACCAAGGCGAATAGCAAATTCTCATAATCAAGGGCTTGGTTGCTTTCCAAATTCAAATCGTAAGCGGTCCTTACTAGTCCGGTGAGCAGTGAGCCGAACGCGGCGATCAGATACGCACTCCCTTTGATGCCGTTACATGATACAATTAATTCCAAATCGCGAATCCACTTCTCCACATCTCCGTGTGCAAACGCGTTTGGCCACGTCACATTCATTGCGTTGTGCTCACTTGGGCGACGGCACCACTGTGGCGAGAACGCGAGCTGGATGGGAAACGATTCGTGCGTCTTTCTGTTGGTCCATCTCTACCGCTTTGGTCAGCACATGGCACGTACGTTGCTTCTGCTTCCGCGTGCAGTTCCGGTTGGTTTAACCCGACCAAAGCGCGAGATGCGTAGGTCGACTGCTCCGACGAAGTGGCCTCGGTGGATATCTTTCTGGCTAGCTCCGGATTGTCTGTTGAGCTGTATATGTCAATTCGTTTGTTTCGAGCGGTAGTCAACATCATATCTCGAAGAACTCCCAGCCGCTACCTTTGCGCATCTGATTGTACGGGTCCGACTGTTGTTGTTTTCGCTAGCTGGAGCCCTCTCTCTTCCAGCTCCGATCACAAAATGGCTCGGAGAAATCCAAATAAATCATATCTTTTGGGTAGCCCGCATCGACGGATTTAGTCTACTCATCCCATGCAAGGAGTAGGTTTGTAGTGCACGAACGCTTGCTCTGAATCCGTAATGCTTCGTGTGTCATAGCAGTAAACATCTAAGCGACAGGTTTCCTGGAGAATTCCGCTACTGGTAGAGTAATAGTTGAATCCTGTCCAGACAATCTCAATGCTGGGGTTCCGAATTTCATCTTCCTTATACAGTTGATAGGGTTTTAAATATATTCTGTATCGGAATTGAATTTTCGAGCCAGGGTTTTTTTCGTGCATCGATTTGTCCCCCGTATCAACTTGGTACACTGATTTCGCAGTAAGGAATAATTATTACAAGTTTCGATAGATGGACATCTTCTGTACTCCAGTGGGGAGAAGCTCGTTTGCTCTATCTATTTCTTTGTTCGGCTGCGAATGAATGAATGGATGAGGAGTTTAAGATTTAGCACAAGGTTTTATACTGGTTGCAGACGTCACAATTTCGGTAAGATAATCAATGAAGCTCTTCCATGCCACCAAGTGATCGTGATTGTCTTCTGGGAGGACCCATTGCTCAATTATTGTCGACTTTTGCAGCCTCCCGTAATCTATCATGTCACGAGTACTGCTCTTCCGGTTTTCTTGGGTAGATGCGTAGCCTATACAATCAAACATCAATATGGCATGATCACTATATCCTAGGGGAGACGTGACATTGACAGATTCCACCATCACCTATTCGTTAGACAGCACTACATTCAGTGTTGATGATTCGTGAACCTGGTCCAAATATGGTGCGTACTGTTACGTGGTTATACAGTGGGTGCAATCCAACGAACTGGGATAATTGTCTCTCGAATGGCTGGCGGGAAGTCCTCGTTCATATGAATTGGGCCAGTTAAAATCACTCATTATCAGGGCATGGGTTAACTTTGGTGATAACGCATTCCCCATGGTTTGCAACAAAATCTCGTTGGTTGAGTCTGAAGACGCGGATGTTGTACACAACAACGACTAGACATCTATCATTTTTCGAGAGTCTCATTGAACACCATAACGAATCGGGGTCGGCATCGGGAATATCAGGCTGTTCGCACTGTAGGTTGTCTCCATGATGAAGTAGCACTCCATCGCCTCGTGTAGGACGATCACGTCTGAGCATTAACATTCCTGATAGAAGCAATTCCGAGTCAAGAATGTCGGCGGTCAGCCAGGTTTCATTGACGGTAACAATGTGAAATGGATTAGTTTTCCAAAGACGTTCCATCTCGGAGAATCCACTAGGGCAATCTAGTGCATTGGTAAAAATATATATAAAAGATAAATTTTGGCAAAATAATCGATCTGGGTTGGGGTATTTTTTCTGCCGACCAAATTGGGGTCGGCTAGCGATGGAATTTTGCAGAATTGGCTTCGTCAGTGCTGCTTGGTGAACGTGGACTGATAAAAACCACGCTAATGAAGGAAGGTGGCGTGCTAGTATCGGTTGCTGTTTTCGAAATTTGCTGTGATCCAGTATGTAATAGTTTTAGGCGAAATTCCGGCGTCCCCTTCTCCTACTACGCTTCCACGACTACAATAGGAAGTTGGCTAATTTTGACGATCCAGAAGCCACTTTCATTATGCTCTGGGCGTTCCGGTGGTAGTTCGATGAGCTAGGTAGATGACTAATTGCCTTAGTAAGAACCTGGGTACAAGTAAGTCGTTCTCGAATGAAACTCAATTTCTTGTTTTGTTGACATGGAATTCATCTGGATCGTCTAGTTGGGAGATTCCATGAATTAGAACAACCTGTTTCTTCGCCGATTGGTGTGCGTTTGTTAGGTTAGTACAGCAATGTGTCCGGGACCTATCCAGAAGCATTATTGTTCTACACGAATGTTTCTTAAAAAGTTAACTAGAGAGAATAGTTTTTCCGGATCTTTCTCGTCTGCAAATGTTACGCGAGTCAATCTTGGTTCCCCAGCATGCGGTGACGATGAATGGCGAAACAGCGACACAATTTCAACTGGGTGAACTTCGATACCCATTTGGTTAAATAAATCATCCCAGGGGTAATGAAGCATTCCGAGAATCCACTGTACGATAGAGTTTCAATCATGTTCAGTTGCTCTTCGCTGCAGCTGCTCGGGTTACGATCAGACCCGTTGGCTCCGCTCCTAGGCCCGCACCTCCTCTGCCCCTGTGTTCAACAGCAGTTGCCCGCATTTGTAACCAATGAAATGAAACTCTCATTTTTCAGACCAGTTGCACATTCCAGTTAAGACCATCTGTGTCAAACGTGGCGTTTGATCACCTGATATTTCGAGGCCATCGGAAAGAGGAAAGATCGCACAGATATCACTGACGTTCGCCACAATTACTTACTATAGGACCTTGGACTGAACCCTGAGAAATCTCACTGCAGGTTGCAGCAATTTCGACATATCCTATTCCACTGTGACGTGTAGCGTCCCTTATTGAATTTACTTTTTGATCCATCTCAAAACCTGTCTGTTGATCCCGAGGTTTCCAGTTTGTGGAACGGTAGACTGGTTGATCGGATTGTGGGGTTTCCTGTCCTACAGCAGCATTTATTCGGTTAGGATTGGCTGAACACCTGTAACAACAAACCTAAAATCATTCGAGCATGACGACTGAATTCAAGAGATCTAGCTCCGCAGTCTATTGCTGGTTTAGGTGTCTCAGCTCTACTTCTACGATGCTTTGTCATATGCCGTAGGGTAACGCATACCCTTCATTTCTCAGTTGGAGGCACTAACTACCTTGGACCAAATCCGTTTCAACGCATTATTGAACGCATGTTTCCCTTATGTAAATGCGATTATACACTTTTAAAGAAAAATGGAACAGAACACAAGATTGGTTACATTGTGGTTCTGCTCTTATCGTTGCACCACCTTCTGGTTGCAGGAATAGACATTATAGCAGGTTTATATCTGTACAGAATAACTTAGGTTCCGCTAAGCAGCAGAAAATCTTTTTTGATAAACCCTGCTCGAGAAACCCTGTTTCCACCAGTATAAATATTTCAGATTTATCCGGGTATTAGAGCACTTGTGATCGTACTTATACCGTTCCGCATTTATCCTCAGCAGCTGATTTACAGTGCTCACCAAGTGAATATAAAGATGAAATCTTGCAGAAGACGTTTAGTCATCTGTGTCTAGAACACGGAGGGGAGCATTTTCTCAAATTTTGCGGATTTTGCGTCTAAAATCGAGTTATTCTTTCTCGTTGCATAGTTCTTCAATGACACTACATAATCGAGTATGAAAAGATTTGAAGTGGCTTAAACCCAAGAATGTTCTGTGATATCTGATGGTACTGAAATTGTACATTCGGCATGCAGGCACAACACTGTGTGGACCTATTTTAAAAGTAACTTATTCACGGAGGCATCATAAATAGTCTGTTCGTGAGAGAATGTGAAGAGAAAACTGAATTATGTCGAGGTGCACACGAAGCAGATTTAATGAAAAAGTGATCGATGGGCAGATACACAATACTGAGAAGAGATGTTTTAAAGGTAATTCGAGGTGTAATAAGTTCGAGAAGTATGAAACTATGAGAGAAAGAGTTGGACAGGTCACTTTATTTGAAGATTTCATAGAGCATCGAGTAGAATTACAACTATTTTTCTAATTGAAGGGCGACTAATGATCCAACGAGGCCAGCTGGCAACTGCTAATGATTGTAAAAGTTGTACAAATTGTAAGCATATTGGTGTCAGGTAACTTCAAGCGAGCGATTATGTTGGCTTCTTCTACCCACTGAACTAATTCTTACCTGATGTGTTCCTCTTATCGGCAGGAATTCTGCGTTTCAATAACCCCCTTTCGAAGGAAATCCGAAAGTCTGAATGTCACAATCACTACAATCACTTTGCCATCTCACTGTAGAAACCTACATGTTTTGAACAAACAAACTACGCTAATGCATTCAAGATCCAAACATTTTCTACAGTCACCGGCCTTCCCGTTCAACGACCATTGTGATATGTGGCGAATGCAGTTCGTATTTGTGACACAGACTTATCGTCACTCTTAGACCATTACATCTTGCATCCTCAGTAAACCAATTGTTCTCCACACAATTAGTGAACTTCAATCTTCACGTTCGGACCTGTTTACCCGCAAGGGTCAATACCAGTTTCCTTATTCCTATATACCATATCACGCCACCGTCTTCCTCACTAAGAGCACAACGCATCTCACTTATTACAAAATAACCCATGTCCCACGAACTGTCAGGATTCAAGCATTATTCCCATCTGATTTATTTCCCCGTCGTTGTTAATTGTTAAACGAATTCACAAAATGTTCCTCAATCGACGGAAACTTACATTCTTTAATAGTTTACGGTTAACGATAACAATGTTTGCATAAAGAAATTTTCAGGCGGTATGCATGATCATTTATATTTGTTTATGTTTAAAAGTGAAATAAATACATACAACACGCATAACAATAAATGATAGAAAACATGTTCCGGGTTCAGTTGGATGCAATCAGTAAGTAAACGCACAGCACAAGTGAGAGAAAAAAGTGATACCGGAGGGATCAGACATCGACAAATTGTTTTGGGTTTTCGACGGGAGCAGTAAACCTGAGCGCTATCCAGAAGTCGCAGTCATCAAATAAATGTTCAAGGCACAGCTCTTTCGGTCAAGTAGTTCAACGGTCACGGAGCATTTTCCCATGCATTGATTAATTGGTCCTCCCAATATATACCATCAAAACAGACTGTAAACGAGATGTAAATTTTCAAACGATAAAGGAGTGGAACACAGAATATGAACAGACTAAGAGAAACCGTAGGCATCATTTAATGTTATCTTTTCTTTGTGCCTAAGGAAACAGAAGACACTACATAGAAAAATGTGTGTTAGGCCACTTTAACTGCAAGGTACAAAATAAAAAGTTAACAGTTTTCTCTATGCAAAATATATTTTCCTTTATCGCTTGCTCTGAAAAAAGACATGCTGATTACCACATGTGAAGAAACTCACTGTTCCATGGACCAGCCCGGTATTTCGTGCAGTTGTATCCTTTGAGCTTCCAATTAAATTGATCCGTTTCCTCCCATGGAAGATACGTCGCTGTGGTGTGTGCTTTGCTCAGCCCATCGACGTAATAGCCCCGTAAATTTATACCAATCCAGGGATATTGCAGATCGGCTGATTTCACAAGGCAGGCTCTTCCGTTGCCCAGCCCAAAAAACATTCCATCTTCCGATTGGTAGATGAGTATTTGGGAGACGAAACGGCCAATATCTGAAACAAATTATGCACTGTGTCAGTCAGCTTAATCAACAAACGGGCATTGCACTAGTTATGATGCAATATACAACGAAATGGTTAAATCACGTACCCATCCACCACCAGGAGACTCCATCGACCGCCAACATGCATCTCATGGCTTTCTTATCCATTTGATCACTGTAGGCAAATATATAGCATGCAATCAATGCTTTTCCCACGTACAGATATGATCGGTTGAAGAGAAGCATGTCATTTGGGNTTGGGGATTTAGGGTATATGCCGGCTGACATGGGTCTGGTCGAAGGGAAAAACCGGTAGTTGTTTTTGAGAGCCCCAAAAGTTGAAAACCAAAAACTGTTGAACAATCTTTCAAGATTTCATTGATTAGGTTTTATTATGATGAAATTTGCGTTGGGAAGAATGACAACTCTAAAGATATCAAGGATAATGTACAACAAAGTCAAGGAGAATTGATATATTTCCTTGATGGGAGAAACACAGATAGATCAACCACCAAACCTATTTGAGGCCAGATTGATTAAATCAAACCGACTCTTACTTGATTAAACCCAAACACCTCTATACCAGTATATTTTTGCGAATGCTATTTGGGATATCCCTGAAGCACTGCCATGTGAGCGAATTACCTGCCATTGAACAGGTGGGGTCAACCGCCGTGGCGTGGTTATGTCTGGTTATGTCCGGAACACTGGTTTACCAGTTGATAACATTAGGCAAGCAGTATCCGGAATATATATTCACTTTAAAAAAATTGGCGATTCTGGATAGAAAGCAGTTATTTTCCACGTCGTAGCGCACAGGAGTAGGCATGGTCAATGTGACACAGTTAATTGATTTCGTCCCCACTAATGTACCGCACTGAAGGCTTTCATTCCCTGGTGACCTTTGTGAACATGTCAGTTTAGTCTTCATTCATTTATTCATCAAAACTACTTATTGTCACTTAAAAAAGATGACATACATTTGTAGTTATATTTTTATTAGATAAGTGATAGATTGGTTAGACAGATTCATATGGAAACTACGATGAACAACTCCCTTAATTAGAACTTAGTTTGTCTTTCTCATGCCAATAAAACCAAAATGTATATGACCAGTAATAAATATGAAATAACAAGGGGAACAGGGAGAGTAATTAATATGTTCACCAGTTCGTATCATAACTGGTTCGTAATTATTATTTGCCTAAATTTATATTGACGGGTCTTGTGTCAGCAATCCGGCCATGGAGCCTCGGGTGCTTGCACATATTTTTTGAGTATCTACGTTAATGGTATAAGCCTATCACTACTGAGATGTAATTTAGCATAAGCTAGTAAATAGTAAAAGGTTACTCAAACAGTGAACCGAGAAAATAATCATTGCAAATCTGTAGACGCACCAAATTGGTAAATATCCCTCCCAGACGAGATCCCAAAGACCTGCACTGTTGTTCGCGCGTCAGCTCCTAGCGGTCGTTTTCCCTTGGGTATAATGCGCAGGCCTCGGGTTAGAAATGGTCCAGGAAACACATATGTGTATAAGTCTTGATGATGACGAAGGAAAGTTGCCTGGGATAGTAGTGGGACAGTAGTACGTGGTAGTATCCTATTTAAAAAAGTCCGCATGCTTTATGTGATACATGTTTACAATAAGCGGCCAGAACGACAGTTACACATATGCATCAAGTGAACATTTCTACCAAAGTCGTGTAGCAGTCAGATTAGATTACATAGTACAAAATCTGNCAAAATCTGCGCAATTACTTTCGAGATTCCGGGTGGTGACAAGTGGAGAAACTGTGAGACCTACGTTCTTCACAGATCGCAGTGTTTCAGAAGAAACTTGGAATGTGGGATAAGTTACTGAACACTGAAGTTTATGAAATACTGAATACCAAGCCCCAAAACATTGCATGGTTTCATGTAAAGTTGCCAAATTCCAAACTTACTCATTCTAAAGCTCTTGCATTGATATGCAATCACAGGGTGACAACGAACGTCATGATTCATAAAATAAACCGGGGTGGAAGAAGGGGGTTATAGGGTTGTGTTAACGTGATTGACCTGATTATGCAACAAGGCCAATAGGAGATCGTTCGAGCTTCTGAGCAACTATCAATTACGCCAAATCGACTAACTTCATTTCACTACGGAAACTATGAATAAACTAATAAAGAAGATGAAATTTCGAAAATAGATTCTGTTTTGACAGTGATAACAAGCTACTCAAGATTATTACATTCTCCACATGGGTAAATGCTCGACCATCAAGCGTCATTTCAACGCGAGCAGCGGAAATGCCATATTTCGTGCCCGTAAAATTGAAACGAACGTAATGAACCGTGTGAAGTGATCCAAGCAAAATTGTCACATATTGCTCACTGTACGGTGGCGTGGATACCCCCGCATTGACAGGACACACCTCCGGCGGAGTGTCCAATGACGGACAGAGTGCACTTGTGATTCGCACTCTGCAGTCATCTGAATTACCGGAATACAAGGGAAGCAGCTTTGCGTGGGAATCTGTTGAGAAATTCGAACAGAAATTGAAGTAATTATCTTCGCCGTTCGCTGACTGAAAAAACACCCTTCTGTTTCCTCATAATTGCAAACTGAGTTAGAGAAGCTATGACTCGAAAGTTGAGTCTTATATCATGGTTTTAAAAATATGACAATAACTTGTGACACGGTAATCTAGATAACTCATAGGCTTTTCAAATACTCCTTTCTTTCCGTGATCGAATATCGTATATCTTGTAAACAGACCACTATCTGTATCGCAAGAGCATCATTATCATCAGGTAGACAATTCACGATCTGCCGATTAGTTTTGAACGTGGTCATTTATTACAGTGGAGAAACGTGGATTTCAAAGACTCACTTCTGCTTCTGTGCAAAACGAGGTGAGTAGTAGCGAAGGACACGGCATTCTCCAATTTTGGGGTGTGATCATAAACAAAGCACACGACCTCGATTGTCTGAGACATGATATTCACGTCTCTGTTGTTTGTGAAATGGAACGACTCCGCGAATTCCGCACTGACGAGGAGTGTCCATTTCACCCCAAATCGCATGGGGCCCATCTGGCAGAGTAGAAAATGATGCAAGATAATTTCTTCATGGTCTCAGACTGGCGTCTTGCAGGCACAGAGGCGACTAAATTGTGTGATGCTGTGGACTACAGTTAAAGGGTCACGGATTATTTTTTACCGGGCACTACTTGTTATCTCTTCATTCACACCAGGACAGGTGACTAAGAGAAAAACAAGCGTAACGACAAGGGGATTCTGCAAACAGAAATGGTATAAATGCTGAAAAAGATATTGATTCAGCAACGCTCCTGGTGGTGATACACTGAAATGATGCCGAATACGCATTGCAGTGAATCCCCATTCCAGATACATGTAGACTAGTTCAGTGTGCGACGTATGCAATCGTTCATTGAGTCAATAAACGAGAAGTGAACAGAGCTTCGCTAGGAAAACTGACTCAATTTTCTTCAGTACACTTGACGTAGGTGCTACGAGCTCCAAAGTTTAACAGGGGGAAATGAAGTTTAAACGCCACAGAGCGGTATATAT
>UZAN01047189.1:0-16378 GCA_900618425.1 Echinostoma caproni
CATCCATCCATCCATCCATTCATCCATCCATCCATCCGTCCATCCATCTAATTTCGTTGTATTCGGATTGGAAGCTATTTTTCCTTTTGGGGGCGAACAATCATGCATAATCGAACAGACAAATCAAATCAAAAACTCCACGCGTGTTTTCTCAATTTCTACACCATGATAAACAAATTGCTGGGGTGACAAAAATGAAACCTTGGGGTTAGTTTCACCGGGTCAGACGGGGGGTGAATCAAATCATATCGAAGCTGAGACACAAAGTGTTTTGTCCGGGTCAAGTTCGTGCGTATTCTTTCGATTGGCTGCTCTGTGCTTGCACACTCTCTCCGTCACACTATTGGAAGTTCCAAATTTTCGATTCAATATCATGCGTCGTTGCTACTCAACGGATTAAACTGTTTGTCGTACCAGGATATTTTTCGATGGCTCATAACCTTGTGCGCGTCCAGTTTCTCATTGTTCAGCTTGGACGCAGTTACCCCCGCATTCGGCCCGCGAGTTTTTTATTACATACCAGTGTGTGATGAACAGCAGTCGGGGAAAGCCCCATAGTCACGAAGACCTGCTGTTCAGTGATGGTAACCGGCAACCTGATCCCCGAGACTTGGATTGGCGTACCACATAAGACCCCGATTGGTTAGGTGTGGTATTGAACCGGACGACAGCAAAGCTATTTACCACCAAATTCGGGTGGCGGTGGCGGGGTTCGAACCATGAACACAGGGCCCAAGAAGTTGCCCTTAACTGCACCTCCTTGACCAATATGACAGTTCCCTCGTTTGGACAGTTTTGGTTCTTGTTTTCAAAACTGTTCTTTTATTGCCGTGCATTTAGATGTTAACCTGCACATACGTAATAGTTGGCAACTTTAACCATACTATCATGTATCCTCTTTTTAATTAGGGATAACAGATCTTTGTCACTCTCCCACAAGAGGCAACTCCATACTGAGTTAAGTAATCACTGGGAACCCAATCCTTTTACTTTATCACTAAAAGCACCTATTTCCACCAGTGACCACGGTTTACTCTTAGTTCGTCCTAAGATTTATTCACAGTATTTTCAAAATATTTCTCTCCACCTGACCACATTAGATTTTGTTTTCACAACTTCTCACTGACAAATATTTCTCTTTTCAATGAATCTCTGTCTCTCAGATAGGCTTATTTATGGTTTTCATCAGGGTCTAGGGAACCAATAATTGATTGGCTTGCCTATTCTTGATCTGTGAAGAAAATCACTGGATATTCTCACTTTAGTCCTGGTCGCGCCAGAGTCAACGAAATTCCGATTGAGTTTGATTTTGGTCCGGAATCTGACCAATGCTAGAAACGTTCAGAATATTTAACAGAATCCGATGTGCATCTGTGAAAAAAAGTACGACTCAAACGATCCGGGGTTATCATGAGTTGTTTAGAGGAGGTTCCAGATAAATTATTAAATTGGAACTCACCCCAGCCGTTTCTTATTCAAACCCTCTGTGAAACTGTTCTTATCCCCATTATACTGTGAACTTTGTTTCATTTGTGATAAATTTTCATAGTTGTACTAAGATCAGACAAGCATGCATACAGAGTACACACCTCTGAGTGCATCGTACTCTTCGCTTCAAACCACCAATTGGTTTTCAATTCTGTGGTTTACTTGTCAATAATATTCAATTCAAGACGAAGTTGCAAGTTTCCACATTTTATCGTATTATTTCACTTAATCAGTATTGATGAGAATGATGGAAGGATTGAATCTGTAAGACTTTCAAATCACTGCAAAGTGTAACGAATCTTCCTTGAAGAATTGCGGTGAAGTATTGTTAACTGGTACAAACCCCGTCCATTTGATTGCATAAGCAGAAATTGCATGTAATTGCACGAAATGAGTGGTCAAATTATTTACATAAAACCCGACATTTTCTGTTACGCATACCGAAATCTGTGAATAATCTGGCTTTTTGTCTTACAACTCACTCCTGAGGAAGTACAATTAGTCTTTGTCATTTTTTGTCTTTGTTATTTTTGCTTCCTTTTATTGAATACGCAATGATATCAATGATATCAAATAATAAATACCGCATTTTATACTTGTCACGCTGCTCGTACAATCTTTGATTTTCAACTGTTTTGTTTTGAGCTCGGCAATTTTTTTCTCAAACGATTCATCACCAACCGAGGTTAAATTATAAGTATTATAAGTATTCTGCTTCTCTCTGTTCTCATTTTTGTGCATTCTTTCACCTTCAGCAAATCGGTTACATACACCCAGTATTCTCATCCGAGTTTGACCGGGGATAAGCACGGAACGGGGAAATTTGTTCATCCCTATGGTTTGTCTCTGGATCACAGTAATGAATGCTGCTGCTGCTGCTGTTCGTGCACCAGTACATCTATATGTGAGAACAGAACTGATGCATGCTCGGCAGAGTTATTCATTAATCGGTGCGCCTAAAGGTAGAGAATGTGAGAACGGGAAATTAGTTCCTCACAATGGACGACTCATTGCACGACATCGACTATCCAGTACTGCCAAGCGTGTCATGTGTTGAAAATCCCCAAGGCCAATAATATGAACCGTACGATTGTACTTCTTAACCCCTAGGTTCTATCCAAACACCGCACAGAAAAATTGACTCTGCGGGAAAAACCAGCATTATTCCACTTTATTTGCAATAAAAGGAAAACTGTCTAGGAGCATAACAACTATGAGATATTTGAAAAACAGTGGAGTAAAAGAAAATTTTGAACTGAGGTTGCACTACGGAAAGTATGAATTGTATTCTGTTTGTTGTCCCAGGTTTCTTATCAGAGGATAATACACGAGACTCTGCCGGTCTATTTCCAACTCCTTCTATCAAGATAGATCGTAATCGGTAAATGACAAAATACAATAATGATGGTTTCTGATGTTGTTGTTCATTTAGTTAGGATTTGTGATCCCGATCAGCTTATACTTGCGATCCTCTCTAGAGGTTTTACAATGCAACGCGTAGGATCGATTCATGAATTGCTCTGAGCAATAACTTGAACAGTGGGTCAAAATATACCTTAACCGACGGCTTAGCAATTCACAATCGTAGTACACTAATTTAACAAGTTATGTGTACCCCATGCTATTCCTAATCTATTCCGATTTGGAAACTATCACTGCTGTAAAACCTTGTAAAATTGAGAAGTATCTGAAGAACAGACTATGAGTATTAAAAGTTTTAAAATTGGTTGACCGATGTCATCACGTTTGACCAAAAACTTCGTACTTTTTCGTTTACAAATCCACTCATCACAACCTGTAATAACCAATACGGAGGTAGCTAGCTGATATTGTAGCCAAACGTTTTCCCCCATTCTAATGAATCGGTTCATCTTTGCGAGAGAGACACATTACAGAACAAAACATGGGACAGCATCCATCGCGAAGGAATGCGTTTAGTATGAAAGATGAGTGTGAAACAACGTCACCAAATTCAGAAACCCGAAATTGGCTTACTTCGTCTATATCCCCGTTACTTTTCATTCTGTGGGTCAGTATTTGCCATCTTCCCGGCTACATATTGCTGCAATACCAGTGTGACATTGGTCATGCGGTATGACGACGTGGGTTAGAACCTGGACAAGCTGATAGCAATCAAAGAAATCCAATTGAAACTCGGATTTCATAACTGTCATCCGTATTTCATTCACCTACGTCACATAACTACGTGTGTAGCTGAAAGATGCTGAATCTTTTAATCACTCTACTCGTTTCAGATAAAAAGTCCGTGAACTCACTTGCATGGACCCCATCAAGCGAGTGCAACGAACGAAGGAATTTTGAAGATCTTCTTCTTCCTCGTGTTTGTTATTTAGCACTTGGAGCATATTTCCATCGGATTCCTTCATTCATGAACTAAAACTGAAATATTTCTGATCGCACGCGCATAAAGAGTACTCCACAAAGGTTGCACTAATCCATCTTGTCCAGAACTAGGTATTGTTTCGCTATCAAACAGTAAAACGAATCCTTGTATGTTCTCTCTCTCTCACACACAGACGCGTCAAACAAGGCGGCACGAGGGACGTGCAAGGCGAAGCCGTGCGCGCTTTCGTTCGCGGCGTATTTTGCGCATATATGTCAACATGTCATCACTAATTAATTTTCACACTGTGAGGTCTGTTCCAAGCAAACTGCACTCCACTTATCTGACACCGACACTGAGCGGTTTTATCATCGTTTCGGAGGCGCGGGGGGGGGGNTCTAAGTACGATTCCGTTTGATGTTGCTGTCATGACTATTCAACTGAATAACCCGGAAGGTATTTCGCATTTAACCCACGGTAACTTGTGATAGGATAGTTGTTATCATTTGATTGGAACTGACCATCTTTAAGACTTCACTTTCACGCCTAATCCTCAGTTCTTCCAGTGAACCATACACCCGGAAGCACTAGACTGAAGTTTCGCTCTTATTAGAGCTCATCTGCAGTGCATATTCACCATCCCATCCGGTATTTGAACTCCGGACAGATAGTCAACTGTGTCTGCTTTCGTTGCTATCGGGCCAACTTGAACTGGCTGACTACCTCTGAAGACAACTACATGAATTGGCAATGAGGTTCAGCCCCGGCATGACCTGGTTGACCCAGTGGTGGCACACACGCCTTCCATACGATGGGTCTAAGGTTCAAAGCTCGGACCAGAAGGTGGAAGTGCATTACCGATAAGCTCTAGTAACATCGAAACTCGAGTCTAGTGCTTCCGAGTGTATGGTTCGCTTGAAGAGCCAAGGATTTGACTTGAAAGGGAAGTGTGAAGGGTGATCAGTAACAATCAATCAGGTATTTAGTAAGATGACTCTACGAATCTCGTTGTTTGTTCAAACCAAGGAAGAGAGTTCACTCATCCATCATTCATTGATTCATATTAGTTGACAGACAATGATTATCTGTAAGTAATAAAATCCAAATCCGTGTTGACATGAAGATCACAGTTGAAACTGAAAGATTAAGGCAACTCTTTGAGTGGCCACCTCTCTCTTCCTGAAAGAAATTTAAATCTAAGTCAAAGTTGAGCAGCTGAGAATGTGCGGTTCAGAACTAACTTTAACTTTTGGCACACATCGTTCGGAAGGTGATGTAAATGTAAAAAGATAACAATTGCCTCACTGAAAACCTTATCGTAAGGAAATTACATATTCTGTTGCTACATGGCTACATACCTGAAACAGTGTAAATAACTGAAGCCAGTGGGGAAAAACCATAAATGAGACGCTCGCTTCAAGTCCGGCAATCCTCTCAGAACTATTTTGTTTATGCAGAAATCTCCGTATCACACCCTTGAGCTCATCGGAAGCCGAGGAGTCCCAACCATCACGAACCAGCTGTCCAGTGCTCTTTCTCAGTTATCGTAAATATTTCCATGGCTTATAAATATGAAAATATCTTTACAGCAGATGTATTTGATAAATGTGCGTTCCCTTCTCACCAATGTTGGCCGCCATGAAACAGCTGATTTTTATGTGATTATATTCCTTCAGATAATTATTCCCTGGTTATCCCTCTTGAATACTAGAGAGAACTAATATTTTATGTACTGAAAGCATTCGTTTGGAATTCGAAGGAGACAGATACAAACAGATTGATGACATAGCCATGGGCAGTCCATTAGGTCCAATTCTAGCCGATGTGCTTTTAGGAATGATTGAAAAATTTCTTGCCAATAATACCTCCCAGTTCATGTTGTACAGACGTCATTAGGACGACATTTTATTCTTACAAACCGTGAGCATTTTGAATCCCTTTTGAAAAAATTGAACTCTGTTCATCCACATATTTTGTTATTCCATGAAGAAGAAACCAAAGATTCTTCAGCATTTTTGGATATTAGAATTAAGAGGCACATTACACCGTTTTATCCACAGAAAATCAACATGGAAGGACCAGTGTTCACAGTTCTCCAGCTTTTGACCTATGGCTTACAAACGTCGACTCGTATAGACGCTGATCCATCGAACCGGAAACATTTGTTCCCTGGACACACTACGAGAAGAAGAACAATTCCTAAATAAAACTTTGAAACGTTTGCAATAAAATCCAAATCTTCGTTGAAATGAAAATCGGAGTTGAAAATGAAAGATTGCGGAAACCCATTGATTAGCTGCGTCTCCACTCCCTGGCTAAAAGAAATGAAAAAAGAAAAAATCCGCATGTTTCCCTCAACAGAGTTAGCATGGCATTGGATTCCATTTGCATAAAAGTTGACCAAAAAAGTGAGCTTATTTATCAATTCATTAATGTCATTCAGTTCTGTTTGTGCATGAAATACACTTCATATAAATTTGTTTTCCGAAACGGAGGTTGGATTCGATTATGTTGTGAATTTTGTGAAGTACTTGGTAAACTGAGTGTCGACTGAAAAGCTGGGAAGCATCGCACTGTCAAATGTGCATTATGCTCAAGTGCTGCTGCCTGTGAGGTTCCGGGTTCAATCCTCGACTGGACCAATGGATTCTTATTACCGACGAAGCCAAAATAAATCGAAACAGCTGCACAGTGTTTCGTAGCTTTTCATTTTACGCTTCATTAACTCTGTAAGCTGTGAAAATTTTTTAACCCTATCTCAAGGACCGCTGAAAAAGGGCACCATTTCCCATTACGGGGACAAAAGGAGTACACTTAGCCGCTTGGATCCGGATTCGCCAATACTTTCCCCGTTTTCTCCACTCTTTCGTCGGTCTGCAGTGTTACTCAACATCCGGTGTGACATAAACCACAACTGTTTATCCTCAGATTTCGCGATCTGAAACGGTATCGAAAAGAGGAATAGAAGGTTTTTTTTAATCTCGATCAATCCAAAAACCCCAGTAGACCAGGTGACGAAATGCTCTTTTTCGCTACAACACCCATATTTTCTTCGCACACAACTGCAGTAAATGTTTACAATATTCCTGATTATGTTTATATTACTCACAAGTAGCCAAGCTTATTATTTGCAAACTATCTTTCCGCTAAGCAAAAATGAACGTGATAAAGCGCTTCACACTATTTCAGCCTGCTATACGTCAACTGCATAAAAGAAGGGGTAAAGAGCAACCCCTTTCAGTCATTAGTGATGAATTTTTAAAATTTATTGATTAGTGTGGCTTTACCTAGGGAAAACAAGATCATAAATTCTAGTAAGTTTCCGGAAAGCATTAATTGATAACATAAGCCATCAATAAACTGAGTTAGCTACGGAATTTGGCATATTGATTTGAATAGGTCAACTCATTTGGCCCAATACAAATCAACCGCGATGATGTTCTGTTGCATAACCTTGGCATATGCCACAAGAGCTATCCAGACTGGCGTAAACACTCCTAAAATATCATGAACCAGCAAGTTTGTATCCAGTAGTGAACAATGAACTACTACTAACAAGTCAATAGATGTCCTCTTCGAAATCCCGAACGTTATCAGTCAAAGATGTTTGCCAATTGTCTCTGTTCTATGGCCTAGGTCAGCATACTTAGGAGCCACATTCACTCGCATTCCTCACAATGATACATAAATACTCGAAATATTATCGTAGTAGATGTCGGAGAATACGTTTGGAAATTAGTGCGGGAACTTCACATGAGGTGTAGGTGGAATCTCTGAACACAAATTCAGCAAACCAGCGAAACATCTCACACGCTGAGCATGTTCGGACATACAACTCAAGTATTTCCACTGCAGTGATGAACCAATTAGGACAGTAAACAGTGGAATACGTGATCAAATTCATCTTTGTATCAGGTTTTTACATCTGTTCCTGATGAGAAAAGAGCACTTGTAAATAGAATACAATTGTTACTGTAGGATTCACAGCACAAAATCTCACTTCTGATAAGCTGTAACAAAACTTGGATTCAGTCATACTGTGTGGGGGAATTTGTTTCTTTCTTTATATCTTTGTGCCAATGGTAAACGTGTCGCATAGTGTTCGCTTCAATGGTCCAAAATTTAGGCAGTTACATTTGTTCTGGAGCAAAAAGTAAAATCTAAAATATCCTAGCCTCATTAGATTTATGATCTCAAAATTATTCAGGGACTAGAACGAACCCTCCACATTTCCGCCTAATCAAGGTGGTCGCTTTACTGACCCATCTTAGCACGACTCACTTTCTCACCCGATAGACGGTCAGTCAACGTCAGATTTGTTCATTACTATTGTCAGTCATTATTGTCAATCAAGGGGTCAAGATTATAAGGTCCCTTAAGCCGAAAGTTAGACCCCACCACAGCCTTTACTCTGATTGGATAACTCATTCAAGAAGCACTTTATTTTTTCATTGAATAAAAACAGTTTAATCAGAATTAAAAAGTTTTGTAATAGGTCCTATTCAAAAGAGTTTCTGTGACCTAAGAAGCCCTCAGTAAGCAATAGAATGCGACTGATAAATTCTCTTGGAAAGACAATGAATTTGAGGTTGAAATAATGTGTTTTACCATTGTTTTACCAGCATACTTGCAATGTTTACTTACCACGAAGTGGTTTGCTGTTGGAGAATGTTTGCAATAACAACTATAGTACTCATGAGTAGTCAATATATGAAGGCATTATTTATCGAACTATTTCCTCCGACTGGAGGACAAGGTCATCCGTGTTTTCCATTTCATTGGGCTAACACATTAGGCTACAAACATTAACTAATGCGGTTTACTGACGGAGCGCCTCAAATATTTGAGGCGATTTTCATGTGAAAAATATTGATTTGTTTATTGACCATTTCAGCACGTAATCGCCATCTCGAATAATTCATCTATGACCGATGTATACGAGAAGAATGTCTAAACAGCACACACTGACATTAATCATGTTGTAATCTACACACAGAGAGAAACAAGCAGATAGATACTGCTTTTCCTCTGTTTCCTCCGTTTTTTACAATGCCACATTTTATGGCATATCTCAAATTATTATTGTAAATCAATTTATTGACACTATTTATTTGGTGTCACCAGTAAAATTCCTATGGAAGATGTACCTTGAATAAACTATTGTTTTTTGTCATTCGCAATACCCACGTTCATTTACATACATGCCGCAGTCGGCCACCAGGACGGCACAGTCACTCATGCATCTGCAAATCGCTATACATAGACAGAGAGTCAGCATCTTTGATAGAAAAACTGACATAGTTGGATTCACGCAGCCCTTACGCATCAGATTAGAATATCTGGTCACCGCGAAATTATAATCTAATCCAAATTGTTAGTACGAAGATTGTGATTACCCCTATTTTGATTCACCTCTGTGTCCATGAAACGAAACATATCCACCTAACCGCCTTCGATCCGGCCAAAATCCTCAATATGGTCTGGTGTGGATGTCTCGGTTTGTGGCTGTTACCTATTCGCTTGTAGTTCATGAAAAGCTCCTTTAAGAGCAAGCTCTATTTACTGCCTTCTTGTGGCTTAACGGAAAGCCAACGTCTAGGATAATAAACCAACCGATGAACTACTGGCATTTGGCCTAGGGAAGTTGGTTAAAAACACTTATTCCAAACAAGATAATAGGTGTACTGTATATTGGGCACGTTGAACGTTTGACCTCGTCCCAAGGGTGTATGATCCGATACACTGGACACCGGCTCCCAATGGATTGCGGTTTACCCACACTGCTCTGATGCCTTTGGGGTCGGGTTTTGACTAAATGCAAGCTTCGTTTATGAGTTACTTATGATAATTCACATGCTCTGCTATGAACAAATTTTCCGTGTTCCGTCCATGAGAAAATCATGAAACTGTTACTTTTTATAAGGATTATTGTACTATGTGGCATACAATTTGGACTCAGATTTGTGTGATGTTTTGCTACTAGCGGTCACTTATGCAACTTGCCACAGACAGTATAGATCGTCTTCATTGCGATCGTGGATCAACACGGTTAAAACAAGGATACTGTTGGAAGCACAAACTCCCGTAGAGCACACTACATCACTGAGGAGAATGTGCAACAGTAGCTAAGATTAGTTTCACTGGTCAGTTTTGGGTCTACCAGGCTTTTGGGCAAACTATTCTCACATAAACCCGCGAAACCTGTCCTGTGCACGTCGAAGATATACGTGAACCGGAGCACTCAATGCACAAGTGTCTAAGATGCATTCTGTCAACTCTGTGCAATTCTGTGCAACTCTGATAAGACGACGCAAACTCCTTCTATCGCTTGTTCAATACCTTGTCTGTATCTGGTTTGATCACATCGAATATAGGACAAGTTAATCAAATGGACTCTAAATTGCATTCTGCACTTCCTTCTGGTGGTAGTGGTGGTGGACAGAGGTTTCACTATCTGGCTAGCAACTATCCAGTCATACACAGATGACCTGGAAATCTAACGTCTGCTAAATACATGATTGGAACAATTAAGTGCTCAGTCTGGTCTTAGGATGTAGTTTTATATCACCGTGCCTGCGCAGCTGCGATTCGAGATATTGATGAAGTTCGCTTGTCCTGTCTCAGAAGATTGAAGAAGTAAAGTGCGGTTAAGTGTTCATTATTTCCGTTCCACTTTCAGCTAACTTAAATCGTTCATTCACCTGATCATTTACTTGTTCTACGTTTTCCTCAACTGGGAGCCACTTGTTTTAAAGTGACTGTCAAGTAGGGTGCAACCGGAATGGTAGGATTGTTCTGCTTTTTTTAAATAGTGTTGGTGTGCTTTCACTATCGGCTTCCTGTATTACCTTAGCCAACATCAGTTTTTTTCATACTATATTTTGAAATATATATAAACTATATGTAGTCCACAATTCGCCATATACCGTGTTGTTGCTGTAATTTTTGTTGTTGTTGTTTTTGTTAAACCAGGGACTCTTCAAGACCACCTACTATTTACGGAGGAAGTTTTGGGGTTTGGGATGAAAAAAACTTCAAATGAGTTTGTGGCTTTCAAGCCAATATTAACCAAGCCGATTTCTCCTTTTCCCGCGTTAACGTCCCAAGGGATTTCAAAAGGTTCTGTATTCCATTTCTCACATTCATTTAATTCAAACAATCGGTAGGTTTTCGTAATCAACGGACAGTTCCTTTACATACTTCTCTAACATGAGTTGTTTGCTAAATAATTTCATTGTTGCAAATTAAAAAAAATATTGATTTGAGCATTATATTTGCCCGCGAACTGAAATATTTCCCGCTTGATTATTTGAACTATTCAATCAGCTAAACCAACGAATAAGAGATGTTAATAAATTGAAGAAAATTCTGATAGAACTTGATCGGCTTCTACGATCCGTCTCATCTGTCAGTCCGCAAACACCATTTCTTCAGCACATAATATGGCGTAGGATTACCCGCTGCTGGTATGATAATCTAACTCCTGAATTATTTGGTCTATTGGTCTCCTGTCAACATTGTATGATCATTAGGCAAGACTTAAAACATCAGGCTCTCGATGGCCTAAGTATAAGCTCTATGTGAATCGGCCTCACTGTATTAGTGTCAGCTAACAACTTGGTGCTAACAACTCACCGAGGTGAACTAGACGTTCAACTTGGAATCGGTTGTCAATCACTGTGAGCAAAACTTTGAGCCAAAAGTATATCAAAGATGAATCTATATTCATCACATTAAAGCTGATTTTTCAATCAATCAAAACGGTTAGTCAATGCAGTGAGACAATTTGGCTTTTCAACTGAAACTAGGTAAGCTCCTCTAACTGTCCTCAGTACAATTTTGAAGTTTCGGTTTCCTGAGTGATCCAAGCATTTACCAGGGTCCATGTGAAATCCTTTTTCAATTCCAATATTCACTGATAATTGTTTCAAAAACCGAAGTTCCTAGGTAACACGGGTCAATCATTTTTATAATATATATGATAAAATCGGATAGAATGGGAGGGCAGGTAGCAAATAATATTTTAGTAGTTGGGCCCTTATGATATTTCCAGTCAGACTGGTTTTGTTGTCTTTTTATCAAAAAGGAAACTATCGGTGGAAGTTATCTGCCACTAAAGTGCGTTTTTTAACACTAAGAAACGAGGGAAACAACGATGAATGCGGAGTGGCAATACGAAACTCTTGCACCGTTCGAACTACTGCAATAACCTATCCGCTTCATGCAAGTTGTTTATACAAATAACTTCATAGCGTGCTGAAACGCCAGATTTTTACTTCATCCTGGCGTTATTCGTTCTCCTGTCGAAAATATTAAGTGAGCTGATTTACCATTGATTTGAACTGATCATCCTCCAGATTGCATCTTCACACAAGCGCGCACAAACAATTTCCAGTTCATTCAGTCAACCGTATTTTCCGGAAGCGCTAAGCATTGTGGACAACAGATGCCATATAGCTTCTCTGGTCTACAATATGGCATCAGCACGGGATGTAAATAAGAAATCAATCAAATTTTGTTTCTCGGATTACAGCGACGCCTTCAATTGTATTGACAGGTCTAACATGTTAAAAATTTGGTCGTCCAGTAGAATATTACAGACTGTAACTGTAATGGTACTCCCATACCGTTTCACAAGTCGGTCACACTTCGCATACTACCTTGGTCGTTCCTGCTCTCCATTAATCTCTACACGGGGAGTACTACGTGATGCCATTCGGTCCCCGTTTGTCTTTCCCACTTATAGTTTACGTATGCCTACGTTTTAAACTTCCCTGCTTATTAAATGCGTGAATGATGTTGTAGTCGGATTTGCCCGGATTTGCATCTGTCACCTCCATCACGCAACTTGGTCTTCCTAACCTTGTTGATCGGTCCATTGCACACAACTTAACTCTTAATCCCGCTAAACGTGTAGACATACTTTTCTTATTCCTCAGATCGAATAGTTACGCTAATCGTTTAAACATCTGTTCAACGGTAAACATAAGTGATGATACCATTATCGAACCCATTAAATGTTAGTTATCTCGGTGTGTTAATCAAACGTCCAACATTTATGCCGGACTGACCAAGATATTTCTGTATTTGGAAAGGTCAGAAAATGGAAACTGCATGTCTTACGCCTAAAAACTTTATCCATCCCTTGCTGCTTTATCCACCGTTTTCTTTTTCCTTGCACTTTGCCTCTTTGTCTGTACGAATCCCTGTTATCTTCCAAAGGGTGCTCAAGAGGGACTTAGGTTTGCTATCCAGATCCTCAGCACACTTATCTGGAGGTGGCGGGATTTCCTGTGAAATTATCTTTCACTTCATCGTTTCACGGCATGCAAACTCGTGTTACTCGTTATTCGCAAAATTTATGAACAGCCGTTCGCATCCATTAAACGCAGATCAAATAAAAGTATGTCCACTTCAGAGAAGTCTAAAAGTAGAGAAGATAGATCTGTTTTTACGGTACTTCTCACCAGGCCAATACGGTAGACAATCGAACATGTAGACACAACATAAGGTGATCATCCGTAGTGTAAGAACTCATACAGTTATTGTAATGGATGATTTTTGGTACTGTGTCACCGTGTCCACTTCTTACACCCGATCCCACTATAATCTTACATTTGCTCACAAAACCGCCTAGCAGTCTTTCGTGCTGTCTTATCTCACACGATTTCTTGTTAACCCAGAACGCATTGCTTACAAATTGTTTTGTTTTGTCCCTGCTTTAAACAATTCTGGTGTAATTTTTAATTGCTTATTGGTTCTACTTTGATTATGTGCCTACTGAATACTCACCTTTCGGGGTGCATAAAGCCTGTGCTTAACTTGAAAGAAAACATTTAGCCTCGCATTTGAACATACCACTCATGGTACCAATTTAACTGTGATAGTGAGGATCATGTAAGCGTCGAAAATTATCTTAAACATGGCCTTGACAGACACAGAAAAAAAGTTCAGAACAGAAGCCCTTTGACTCTAGGTAAACTGTGAGTTTAATATTCAATCTTCAATTGTTAAGGGCAATGAGAGGTCCCGTATTAGGCCAATCTCATTGTGTTCCACTGGGCTGATTAGGTGTTGATACCAGACCAGTACTCCTGCATAGCTCTGTCAAGTTTCAGCTTGAAGATCTTGTTGTTTGGCTCTTCCACCNAGATTTCTCACCCTCCTTGACAGATGGTACATCAGTGGCAGACCGTTTGACTGCATCTTACGGAGCGTCAGTGCGTGTCCCCTGATGCGGTTGTTGTTCCTCAGGGGGAATTCCAACTGCAATTCTGGGCCAAAGTCGCCCCAGATGATGCGTCTGGTGTAGATCAGGTCGCCTCTCAGTCGTCTGTATGACATGGGGAACAATCCTGTTGCACTCAGTCGGCCCTCGTAGATGATCCCACGTAGTCCTTCGACGAGGCGCGTAGCAGTCTTTTGAACGCTTTCCAGCTGGGCAACCTCAGAAACCATACAAGGAAAGAGCGCCGGACCGCCATATTCCAATCGGGGGTGTACGTGGGAGGCATACAGCAACTTGAAGGCTGTCAGGGGTAACNGGGGTAACGGACCAAACGAACGGCGGATAGCACCCGACATGCTCCGCGTAGAGACATAGACTTTGTCTGTCGGTGAACGAATTTTCAGGTTGTTGGTGACGACAACACCCAAATTTCGTTCCTCAGTTGATTGCCGGAGCACAGTACTTCCAAGAAGGTAGCTGGTGGTGAGGCCGTGTCCTCCTATCCTCATAAGGGCGCATTTGGAAATATTCACCGGTAGCCCCCATACCCTCGACCAGTTCATCAGAGCGTTCATGTCATCCTGAAGAGACAGATGATCCGCCTCTGCCCGGATTGTTCGCCGGAGCTTGAAGTCGTCCGCATAGATTAGGCACGGGCTAATCAACGTTGATGGTATGTCGTTAGCAAAGATCAGGATCAGCAGTGGGCCAAGAACGGAGCCTTGTGGGGCACCGCTGGTGACTGTGTGCCACGCAGATTGCGTCTGTGAAACTCTCACTGAGAATGATCTCCCTTTCAAGAAATCCTCCAGTCAGTGAAGTGCGGACCCTGTGACAACCAGAGCCCTGAGTTTAGTGAGTAAATTGTGGTGAGATACTTTGTCGAACGCCTTGCTGAAGTCAACGAAGACAACGTCCATACCATATCCCTCGTCCTTGCCTCTAGACTAATTTTCCCGAGCAAGCGGCAAATTGGGCATGCAAGAACGCCTCTGGTGGAAACCAAGTTGTCCCGTACACATCCACTGGTGTTGCTCAAGGTGATCCGTAAGTCAAGAAACCACCAACCGTTCCATCGTCTTGCCGACAACCGATGTGAGGTTCACAGGGCGGTAGTTGCCTGGTACAGCTTTCGTTCCGCCCTTGCCAATCGGAACCAAAACCGCTTTCTTCCACTCTTGGAAAGTGTTCCAGAGCGCATTGACAGGTTGAAGTGCCACGTAATTGAGGGGGAGAGCTGGACGGCCAGTTCCTTGAGCATGAGGGGATGAATACCATCCGGGTCGACTGGAGCACTCTTGTTACCTCCCCTTCTGAAAACTCTTCGAAGGTGAACATGGATGTGGTTCTGTCTGCTGTTGGTGGGGAGCCAGCATCTATCGTGTACACTGAGCGGTACTGTGTGGCCAGTGATTCCGCTTTGCCTTCGTCGGTGTCAACCGTGTCAAATAAGTAAGGGATGCGGAAAGTGAACTTACGATTAGGTCAAATGACGGCATGATACGTGGCGATACAGAATGACGTAAAACATAAATATGTGGCGAAACCGAAAGGTAAAAGTACAGTTATAAATCATGTGGAAAAAAGATTTGGTCACCTAATAACGGTGGATCGAGGCGAATAAAAATCATTATTTATAAATATACTACTTATATGCGAATAGTAGTCAAACTACAAATGGTAACAAGTTCAAATCATTCCCGGAGAGCTACACTCCGAATTGTCTCGAGCCCGCAGGACACGCCTAAAGTTTTCGATATGGAGATGAAATCCCCGATATTTCGTGTAAACACCAAAGAAGGTGCATCGTTTTCGAAACCCCATCTTTTCCAGTATTCNCTCACAAATGTTCATGAAAATTCGAAAAAGCCACTGGAGTGCAAAATTCAGTCAAGTCGAAAACCTTACGAATCAAAAAGGTGTTTGTTAATTTGCAGTGATGATTGACGCTCTTATTCCTTCTTCGCTTTGCAGTCACCAGAAAGCACGCGTAAGTCAGCAATCTCAACTAATAATTAGGGTTACGAAATTAAATAGATTTCGACAAGTTCAGATGGTATTATCGTGTTATCGCAGCTTCTATAAATTTCAGGGGAGAACACCCAGTGACCAAGTAAAAAGCAATAGGGATGAAATAACCTTAAAATAAATCAAACATTCGAATAGGACAGATTCACAGAACGTTTGCACGCAACTCCCTATAAGAACACGGTCAAACGAGGAATGGGAGAGTCAACAATGTAAAGTTATTCCAACAAAGCTTCCTGAAAATCAAACTGAATGACTCATGCATGGTGTATTTTGTGTGTTCGTGTGTC
>UZAN01047189.1:16855-27130 GCA_900618425.1 Echinostoma caproni
AAATCTAGAAAGACAGACGACGAGTCTGTCTGACACGCATCAGGGAGAGTTCTGCAGTGAAACACTAAGGTAGACTGGAAGAAAACAGAAATTCTGCAAGATTGGGTTGCACAACTGATCAGGGACCAATTCTACTGAAATGAATGTAAACAAACACATTATATAATGCTGATCCAGTACTGTTTATCTTTTTACTTCGGAAATCGAAAAAGAAAGCATAGAATCCGTCTATTACCTCAAAATTGAGCGCTATTTTACAACTCTCTTCAAACGATGACGATGTCTGGTGACTGATTAGCAGGCATTTGATCCGGGCAGTTCGACCTGCCTACCACAAAGCCAACCCGGCCAGTGTCTTCCCCGTCACATGGACCGTAACAATATCAGTGAAAAATCCTTGACCCTCTCTTTTTTGAATCCCATGTTTTCACCCTTTCACAAATGGATGCCTAGCCATCTACTGACCTTAACGACTATAACATCGGAACAAGGGTTTACAAAGCGAGAAACAATCAACTGGCATCTTTAATGTCACTGACGGATTCTTGTCTATGGCTCAACCGAATAAAGAAAATTGCTGATTCAATCAATCATACAACATTCAATTAGCAAGACAAGTGAAACAGAAATATTATCCGGTATGAAGTCGGTACAGTCAATCACAATCACAGACGTGATCGCTGTGAATAGTATGAATGATCCATCAGGCTAGCATCCCATTGGTGACCAACTACCTCTTGACCTCTCCGTTACCCCTGTGAATGAACTGAGGATCGAACCCGGGACCCCATGTTTGCGACTGTTCTACATTAATTTGTGACCGGAATGTAATGTTTTCGATTTCTATAGAAGACAACTATCAGACTGGATTGGGGAATATAAGCCGCATCTTTCAAGAGAGATGAACCGGTTTCCATTGACGTGCATTGGGTTCCAACAGGAAATTTCAAGTTTACCCGGTCTAGCAGTGCGATTGCTGTAACTGATGCACAGGAGATATATCTAATTACTGAAATTGGGCGATCGCTAACTTCCCAGTCATTACCCGATCCTTCTCCCGGGTGGATTTATGTGTCTAAACGTACTGTATCCCCGTTTCCACATTCCAAAATTGATTGTGCTGAACGCGTCAAAATCAATTGATCGAAAATCAGTTAAACCTACTGTCCATGTCTAAAATCGATTCGTGTACTTTGACCGTTTTATAACATATGACATGCTACCGAAGCACTCGGATACTTGGGTTACAGCAATTGAAATAGTCATACAATGCAGTTAGTTTTAAGTTCCTGCTTCTCAGTTTAAATGCTTCGGCCTGGCAAAACTCTGCCAAAGAGATCATTTTAGTTCATTTACTCAATACATCTTGAGATGAAATACCTGAAACTAGATCAGAATATGAATTTTGAGTGACAAAACTATCTATCATCAGACACTCCAGCACAAATTCTGTGTAATAAGGCTTTTACTAAGTGAAAGTTACCTGTGATTATCACTAGATTCATTGAACGAAACACTTGACCAATTACTTAACAAAGCTTCATACAATAGAACCAACCATCCTTTAAATTTCACATAGAGGCATCATTTCATCCAATCAACTGGACACTTCACTTACAACCTGAACCGGCCTCATTATTAGTGCATTTTTTCTTTCTTAAATGTCGTCAAAAAGGACTGAAACTAACTTGTTTATGTGTGAGAGAGAAACAGTAAAATAGTCGTATCAACGATGATCAAATCAGGTTTTACATGCTGAAATTTGAATAAATACTCATCAGATGAACCTTATAGGCTAGTTAACGAATCATGGCCAGCTCTCACTCTTCGTCAAATTCTATAGAGCACAGACATTCCTTTCGTAGACCCACCATTTCTATCTTCCTCGATCTGAAAGCAGCTTGCGACTCAGTCGACCGCTCTAAACTCTGGAGCTGCATCGCTCAAAAAGATGTACCAGCGAAATTTAGTTCAATTTAACAATCGCTCTATACTAATAGCCGAAGCTGAGTCCGAGCTTACGGCACATTTTCACCCGAGTTCACTATGAAAAGTGGTGTTCTTCAGGGTTGTCCTTTCTCTTCTTTTCTATTTAACTTCGTGATAGATTTATTTATTGAAACAACCCTATCCCAGTGCGAGGATAGCGGTATCGATTTACTCTCAAGTGGCAAACTGTCTGATCTGGAGCATGCAGATTAAATTGTGCTACTAAGTGAAGATCCAAGTAAGTTGCAAGCTTTTCTGGATAGTTTGAATGCTAGTGTAGCTATGTGTGGCATGCGTTTTGCACCTTCAAAGTGTGAAATGTTACTACAAGATTGGGTTGGTCCAGCACCCAGTCTCACCCTGACTGGGGAAGTAGAAGAGGAAGTAGACAAACTTTGCTGTCTGGGTAGTCATATCTCACCTGGCGGACGCATCACGGGTGAAGTGTCGACGCGTATACATAAAGCTCGGTTGGCATTTGCCAACTTGAGACATTTGTGGCTCCGTCGCGACATCCGGCTGTCTTTGAAGGGTCGAGTGTATACTGCAGCAGTTCAGTCAGTACTGCTCTACGGTGCAGAGACTTAGCCACTACGAAAACAGGATAAAAACAGATTGTCATTGTTCGAACACCGCTGTCTACGTCGCATTGAACGAGTCTGGTGGGGAAACCGTACTAGCAATGCTGTGGTTAGGCTTATAGTTTTAGGCAGCCGAGGTCGTCCACTGGAGCAAATAGTCTTCCTCAATAGATTACGTTGGTTGGGGCATGATTGATGCATGTCACCAGATAGGTTGCCACGGCGAGCGATGTTTACCGAGGCAGGTAGCGGTTGGAAAAGGGTCAAGGGTGATTAAACGAAGACCTGGCATGAGGGCATGAAAATCCTAACCAGGAGACTAGGTCACATAGGCCCGGTTAGACTCCCGGGCTGGGGACCTCGACATGATGGTCACAGAGGGTTAGATACACTGAGTGATATGGTTGGGTGTCGCAAACAGTGGCGCTCGTGCATCCACTCATTGTTCCCCGAACACCATTCTATCTGAATTCTCCACCTTCCGCCTGAGTTTGCTTTCAACATTCCAATCTTCATTCTTCTCTTTATCCAAATGTGGCACTAAAAGACCACAACCAAAACCGGCGCACGAAACTGCATGGTCAACCGTGGTTGTAAAACCTGAACTGAACTGAAATGTAATGTAAGTAACGTCGGACTACAGTTCTGATACATCCCTTCTTTACTAAGCCGTTTATGGCCTAGACAGTTGATAAGTTCTAATTATAGAACAACTCTACTATTACCTTTGCCGTGCTCGCGGTTAACTGATTTCGCATGACTGTAAGATTTGAGGAATCATCACTTGAAGTCATTCCTGGTGCATTCCATGTCATTAATCAAATGTGACTGAGTTATTATGTGAATTGAACCAGGCTGTTGCGAATGCATTGGGTGTGGACGACTGCAGCTCTATTGACCACTACTCTGGTCATCAACTTAATCATGGATGTATGACAATCGAATACAAATTGCGTTATCAGTGTTTTGCTAGCGACATAGAATTCTACGGTGCAAGAATACCTTGCACCGAGATTTTTTTATTACACATACACACACAAACACACTTGTTTGATGAACAGCAGACGAGGTGGAACCCACAGTCAGGAAGACCTACTGTTCGATGATGGAAACCGACAATCTAGGCCCCGAAACTTGGAATGGTGAACGTCAAATTGTCCCGCTGGGTCAGGCGTGATATGGAACCAGACCAGGACAAAGCTACCCACCAAAGCTTGGTGACGATGGCGGAACTCGAACCTTGGACCACAGGCTCTAGATCGTGCCGAGAACAGTGACTAAACCGTTGCGCCACCACCATCAAGTGAGTGACAGGATACACTCTAATTTCACACGAAGACAGACTACTCATCGTACACTACATGTTGCATCACGTTCATTTGTGGCTTTGTTCCAATCAGTCAGCTTGGTTTGGGGAAACGAGAAATGGCGTGGACAGGGTAGTAACAATTTGGGTAAGTCACTGTGGTGGGACTGTCGTACAACCATGATGTGACACCTCATGTGTTGAGCCAAACAAGTAAATTGGATTCGCACATTATCCAAACGGGGGTAAGGGGTCTGGAATCGAATCCCCGTTGCTTGTGGCAGACAACTACC
Organism: Echinostoma caproni; assembly: GCA_900618425.1. Taxonomy (NCBI): domain Eukaryota; kingdom Metazoa; phylum Platyhelminthes; class Trematoda; order Plagiorchiida; family Echinostomatidae; genus Echinostoma; species Echinostoma caproni. The sequence continues at coordinate 21,025 of UZAN01047189.1, forward strand.
ATCCTGGATTGCTTGTCTGTCCCCAAATTATCTTTGTTAATTTGTGCGTGCTTGTGTGCCTGTGGGTGTGTGTTCGTGCCAGATTGACTAATTCGAGCCTGGACTCCATGCTGGGTAAACAGGCATGAAAATGATTGCCAATGATAATTTGTTCCGTTAACGGGATTCAGATGAATACTCCCCCTTCTCCCGCACACACCATCAGCAGTTCGCTTCTCGTGTAGCACGTCTGCCGAGACCGGAAGCATGTGAGGCACGTCCCTCTGCAGTTCATTAAAACACATGCTCCTGCAAATGATAAGCTTGTTGTCAAGGTAGTGGTGGTGGTGCTGATTGTCCGATCCCCTAGCGATATCTGTGGCGAATCCGTTTTGTCAATCACGTGCAACAGAGATTTGGGAGTAATTAGTAAAACGCACGGACAATGGATGGGAGAGTGGATTGCGCGGGGAGTTGAATCGAACTGCTCTCTTCCCCAACCCGGTAATTATGGGACAAGCAGATGCCAAGTTACATACGTGAAAAATGTTCCAGTCAAGCCTTGGTTCAGCAATCTCTATGGTAAAAAAACGTTTCCAGCTCATAACTTTGAGGATCGCAACCTTATTCGTATTCACGGAACTTTTGATGGGATACCCCAGTCAGTGGCTTTGGTTGGAGGTTATGCAGACAATCATATCTTTTGGCTTGTTAGCAATCAGATGAAACCCATATCCATTATTTTTTTGTTTCAAAATCAAACTTTAGAATCAGAATACGTGATCTTACAATCCGGGTTTTGGTCCGGAATTCCATGCTTCAAGAAGATTGTTTCCCTTCTGTGTTGATCTTGACTTATTCGGTGGTCACTGGTGAGTTTAATAGATGTATGAACAGACTAGGTACCACATGTACGCACCCCGGATACATCCACTATTGCGTCCCATCTGATTAGTTTTGGTTCATAATACAGTATGTTCATTGCTTTCGCACGGCAGATTTCTGCAACTCCGGCCCGCCTCCCTATACGTCGTTGAGTTCTGTCCGTGGTGATTCACGAATTCACCTCCCCCTCCCCTCAATCCCCTTCCACTCCACCTCATTAATCTCGATTGTTTCACTGTTGGTCACTCAACCAAAATAATTTTGAAATGAGAAAAAGAATGGAGTTTTGTTTCAAAGGGGAAATTCGCCGAGTATAGAGAGTGAATGAAGCGTGAACTGAAAAGCTAGGAAGCATTGGACGGTTGTTTCGACCTGGTTGGGTCTCATCAGCAGTGATAGAATTTATCGACCCAAACTGGGTATTGAGCTCGGGACCTCACAGGCAGGATGCTACCATGCTACCCAATAGACCACCCCGAGTCAGCTGGTCAGATCGTTTTCATTTTATATTTACACGATATAGCACAACCCATCTTTGTGAGCTTGTTGCGGGTATCGCCCCTCGCTCATCTCAGTACTATCCGCCGGGTGTTATACAGTGTTGTTTTTTTGTGCAACACACACGTTTGATGTCAAACATAAGGTCAATGTTTCACCTGCATGGTGGTGGGGAGTGTTCGAATCTCTCCATCGCCGATCGTCTTTTCTTTCTTCACCCTTCATTTTTCATTTTTGATTTCTTTTGTTTCGATTACACACAATGATACAATTTTTGAGGACGGGGAAACCGGGCAATCAAAGGGCTTCTATGCAACACAGAATGAGGAAAGTTAGGTGGTGGTGGGAATGGAATACACGTCCCCCGCGGTGATAATTTGGTGCCGTTGCCACCGGGTCACCACCGACCGCGTTTCTGTCTTCCCAGATAGTCTTTCATTGATTGCATTCCCCCTCTTGAAAACTAACTATACCAATACATATAATATATTCAGTAGATAATGACAGTGAAACCTTATTTATTTATTTGTTTTATGAAACGACTTATCATTTATCTCCCGGGGGTGTAGCAGACAGCCAGATCAATGATTTCATTATGGCTAGTTTGGTATTCCTCAACACCAGTATGTCATTATTAGCGACGAAAATATCTTGTAATACCTTATAAAGGGCACTGGATGGCTGTTTTGTCTTTCTTTAGACGGTCCGACAAATTGCAGCCTTGTATGTTCATGTCAGTTGAGAAACCTCGAGTTGAGGGTCAGATCACCTCCCACCCCAAGGCACATGGTCGAATGCTAACCCCTTGTGGACGTGATTTTCGGCTATAGTTATTCGAGGGCTCCCACAGTCTTCATTCGTTGTTGTTGGGTCTAAACAACTGATTGATTAGTCCTGGTGACGGCACCGGAACAAGAGTGAAATTGAGTTCAACCCCAGGTAGTGTGCGGGCTGACACAGCGGTGTCATATCCACGTTCTGTGCTGGTAATTCAGATCGGTTTATATGTACTACTGGAAAGTAGTAAAAATTTGCCAAGCTGTTGTTTTCTGAGGGTATGATAAACCAGATGACCTGTTGATGCCGTACGAACAATACCCATTTAGGAGCAATTCACACAAGGAACTATCAGATTGAATATGAAATTATCAGACTATTGTATTATGGCCAAATCCGTGGTATGCTTTCTGAATTAGAGGAGGAAATGGACCGCCTGATAATCCAGTAAGCAGTAAGCTGGATTGTTCAAACATGACAAATGAGCAAAGGTAGAATATGATGTTGGATCGACTCAATCTCAGCTGCGTGCCTCACAGTGAGGGCGTCAGAGTTCAGGTCGTGAAAAGAACTAACGACTGTACTATTTACGTAAATCCGCCTAAATAGCAAACACACGACCAAAACGGCTGCAGTAATGTGTCAAACCCAATCAACGATAGCAATTCTTTGGTGTAATAAGCACTTTTACGCGAGCGTGTAACCATTCAAACCTGAGGACAGTTAGGATAGTGATGCACATAAGTGCTCCATATTTTCTCTTCACCTACCCAGTCGCCGTGGGTCATTGCAGAGAACACCTAGATCAAGGATTCGAACTTTGTCCCAAACACAGCGATCAACTTTTAGTGGTAAAAGTAAATTGTCATATGTTATTTAGCAATGACGTGAAATAAACTGGCTAGAGTCACCCCAGTTGAAGGTAAAAGTAAAACAGTAGGGTTCAAGGCTCTGACCTCCCCCCCCCNCCCCCCTCTCCCCGGTGTGGAGAGGGTCAAATTCACACTTCAAATCTTCGTCATGAATCAAATAGAAAAAAGAAACTTATCCAATCCCATAGGATTGTTACATACTGGGTTCGGATAGAAGTACAACGGAAGCAGTGAAACACGAAATAACCATGTTCACATGTTGTCACCCGTACGATGGAAAACTGCTGTTGATGATAGACAGCCAGGATACAACCGTTTACAGTGCGCTTCCAGTCACAATATATGTAAGGTGTCCGTCCACACTGCATGAATAAGCAAGCATTTTCAGTGCACTGAACTGTTTACTGGTTCCGGTTGTTTGACCGTGTAAGAATGACCTTGAGCTCAGTGTGCGGTCTTTCTGAAGTAAACAAACTTCCATCCGCGCAGTGGATTCAACCTGATTCATGCAAAACAGCTTACCAGGGACGTGTGTGTGTGTGTGTGTGTGGAACAGTAAACAGACATGATCACGGTTTAAGGTGTATAATCGGTTCGATACTCACCGATTTTTGTTTATGGGTCCCGTACAGTGCAAACCACGTCCAGATTGACCAGTCACTGATGTTTCGGGGGCTGCTGCTGCTGCTCAAACATCAGAATGACGCCTAATAGTGCAAGCTTCGGAAACAATTGACATGGTCCATCATCAACGGGTTGTGCGGTTTAACGAATCTAGAAAACACATTCAGAATTGCAAATCCTGTGCTCTATTCTTTTTTTGGTTCGTAGTTCACTTCGAGAATTGATGCGAAACTTGGAACACTCGTGTACGAGACGAGGTGCAATCAAGCTAAACCCATACATTCGTTTGGATATTTTAGGGAACTGTACCGTTCCATTCAGTTGATTTAATTTCTGCCCGACTCACGGACAGAGGATTTATTTCACAATTGAATTGAAGCCATAAAATAAGAAGGGGGAAGGCGTTTGGTAAACCAGGTACGGCATCCTGCAAATCGAGTGATTTTCGCCATCAATGTAACTTCGTACAACTTTGCGTTTATCCTAAACTGAGGAGTACCTTACTTATATTGTAACTTCGTGATCGAATGAAAACGTCAAGTAGTAGTTGAAAATGGGCACTGAATACCTGTTTTCATTTCCTGTTGGGACACATCAACTCACACCGTTTTTGAGTATCCATCAGCTTCCTGTTCTTTTACATCCCTTTATTGAACAGATAAGTTCACAAACAGGTGTAAGGAACGAGGATGATGCTCTTCATAGAGCTGCTTTATGCCACAAGTCAATTTGAGGCAATAAATTGTCTTGTTACACCATCTGATGCAAATTCAACTGCCACAAAAACAGAGATACATGTAAATACACTAAGTTTACGGGGTTAAATTAAACCTGTCAATAAATCGTGCAAAATTTGGTCCGGGTGGCAAACAAAGCGGGAGAGACAAGGATCTATAAAAGATTACTAAGCTTTGGAACGTCTTTGATCGTGTTTGTACATGGGGTGAGAAGAAAAGATTGCAATAAATTTAGATAATGGGTACAGTAAGAGATTAACCGGAGTCAGACAGTATTTTATGAGCCAGTTTATCAAGGGGCTGCGTTGGTGTGTTGAGAGACAGCATGAGGGATTATGTTAGTTTTGGGTAAACCACGACACGTGGATAGATATCTGAGTGATCTGGATATTGAATATGTACCCTTTTGTAATAGACCGGAAAAAAATCACGGGGGAAGCATAGATTCAGGCAGAGACAAATTGCTTTACCAGATGGGAGGGAACGGATAATCACCTCAGGCTTATGGCAAAAAAGGAAAACCTGACTTTTGCAACGATATTGTCGATGTGCTCAGACCAAGAACGAGAATGATTTAGAATAACACCCAAGCATTCCACTGATGTTCTCCGACTGAGGGGTGTATCGTTCTTGATCAGCGGCTGGTACAGCTCGAGAGAATCAGAATACAGTTTACCCTCTGTAGATAGAAAATAAAACATCGACACATTTAAATGGGATCATGAGAAGGGTATGTGCAGAAGACCATTCGTTAATTTATGAGATATCAAGCTGAACAGTGGGGAGAACATAGTTGTTTGGAAGGAGTAATCCGAAGATAACGTCATCGGTGCATTTCATTAGCAAGGATTATTTGTAAACTTGCAAGAAAGCCAAGTAATTGGAGCAGAATAAAGGAGACAAAATGCTTTCCTGAAGAGCTCCCGATTCGGAGACTGAGGAGATTTTATTATAGCATCACATTTATTATCGAGCGATGACAGAACAAAATGGATTAGGGAAGCTAGAATATCAAGGTTAGACCGTTTACGACAGTAGACAAATTGATTACAATCAGACAAGTTCAACTATGGGAGCAACTTGCGCGGAATTATTCGTTCAAATAACTTCAAAGTTTACGCTATAGGAAGAAATTCAATTGAATCCTAAGTAAGAATCGGTATATTTCTGGTTATTCTCCAGCAATCCGGTATTGAACATTGGGAAATTCAAAGAACTGAAGAAAGTTAGGCAACGATGGATTGACAGTATTCTAATAAGTAGACAGGTCCGACCTCAGGTAATTCTATGCACACGAACTGATCATCATTCAGATTATATACTTCATGTACTATCCTCGGTCCATTCATGCAGTCATAGGCTACAGATGAATCAAACTCCGATTTCCCAACTGCTAAAAGTCATCGATAGCGCAAATCCATCGAACAGTACGGTTGCTGAACTCCTTATCCGTTGCACCGATCAGCTCACACAGGGACGGGTCAAAATTTAGTTTTGCTCCAATGCCATGTTCTATCCTAGTCACCCCACACTAAAAAGCGAAGATATAGTGAATCATTTGCTAACAATGGTTGATATGCATTGGAATCTATCCTGGCATTTTCAAGCATAATGCGTTTGCCTAAACCTGTATGAAACACCTCACTTGATGCAACACTTTTGGTTTGAGTAAACAGGAAAACATTTGTGCTTATGTCGGTGTCCGGCCAGTTAGAAATAACTAACTTAATGTGA
>UZAN01047193.1:14549-27123 GCA_900618425.1 Echinostoma caproni
ATGACAGCAATCAAAACCGGCTCACGATAGTGTATGGTTAATGCTTGTAAAAACTGAACTGAACTGACCCACTCGAGCAGGGGTCGTGGGCATCGAGTGAGATTGCTACTTCGTGTTCGGTGACCCCTCATGCATCTATTCACTTTCTCAGCAAACTTGTACATAATTTACTATCTCTTTGTCTCCATTTACTTTTGGTGATAGCTCATTTTTCTTTACACAACTCAGTTTACTCCAGTTTCATTGATCACCTAGATTGATAACCAAAAGAAAACAGCACCCGAGAAAGCACAGTAACTTTGCGCTCTCTGCACTATCTACACATTACTCTTTCCGTTGGCGTCGAAAATTTCACGCTCCAGTTTTTTTGCAACCACACTATGAACCCGGTTTGCCACTGGTTAAACTTTGATTTGTGTTCAGTCAGAAGCGTATATTAATTCTGACGAAAAATGTTGGTCTTTCGGAGGACACTATCCACCTCAGTGATGCGCGTGTCGGACTTTAAGTACACGCGGTAGGTACGTATGAATAATGACCAAAAATGGTCACTAGGTGGAGCTTAGTGCCGGACTCGCATCCTCCCCCAAACCCGAAATCGGGTTCCAGTATTTATTGATTGACTGAATTTAAAATGAGGTAAAATTTATCTGTTGAATTTTCTTCAAAACTATCACGTTTATCTTAGCACGAAAAACAAACAAACAGCGAAATGACCTTTTCTCTTGCTTTTGCCGTTTTCACCTTCCATTTATGTGCATCGAATCGGAACGGGAAATATAAATTGATTTTTGCTGTTGATTAAAACCCCGAAATGACAACCATTCTCACATTCGAACCGGAAACCGCGGACGTTCTTCTTCTGCAGGTGTGGAGGTGTGGGCGATTGCTGTGTAGTGCACGAAATGTGATAGACCCTATTTTATAAATAATTTCTCGGCAGCAAAATTGTACAGATTGAGTAACTTTGATATGACGATAAGACGCCTCACAAGATGAAGCGAAATCAGCCAGTGTTTTAAATTGTAACTGTGCTAACTTGAAATCTGTTTTCCAGGGATTCCAATGTTAACAACCTCCCTCTAGTGAAGTAAAGCCCCGAATCGTAAATTGTCGGCTGCTTCACAACCATTCTGACTTGAATATATGCATATAATTTAATATTATATATTAATACGTATTATAGTACATAATAATTCCACGATAGAGTAGTGACTCGTCAAACCCACAAGACCAAATTAAAGTATTAAAGTACATTACTGCAACACAAATTTGGAGATGAATGATAAAATTTACAGTGAACAAATCTCAAACTGTGGAACACTCCGGTAGAAACCAAACACCGGCAAACCGTGAAATCAAGTCAAAACAACGAGAACCAACAAGACGATCAAAACGTCTGGTGTCAAGTCAGAACAACAGCAATGAATCGGGCAAGGTGCGTGCACATGCATATGAGGGACTAGTGACCAATCGTGGCCGATCAAATGTCACGAGTTCGAGGTCAAGAGCCATGAAAGGAACAACCACGGCGAGATTGTCGTTCATGCGCGTGCGTGCGTACGTGAGCATGAATCAGACGGTTGAGTGGGCTTGCCGAATCAACGTGTGTGTGTGTGCATGATAGAGATTCAATACAGTCAGACATGCGGACAAGTCATGTGAGTGTATGGATGGGTGTGGGTGGGGGTTTGCCGACCAACAGATGCGATTAATGGAGGAAAAAAGGAACAGGTACGGGTGAGAAGTTCGAGTACGCTAGCTCGTAATGGGTCACACAATGTTTTGGTTGCAGGGCTGAATGGAAACACACACACAACCACACCCCTCCAATCAGGTATGTGGCTTCCCTAAACTAACTCTTTCTGACCTGCAGAATCATACATACAACCACAATACCACATACCACAATCGCGGTCATATACTGAGAATGCGTCGTTAAACAACTGTGGTCTACTCCTTCTAGTAGGCATATCTTCCTAATATCTTTCACCACGGTCGTTCGCGGAGTCTGGATCTCCAATTTTCGCACATAACCATCTTCTCCAGCGATAGAATCTGTGCCGATACCTCTCGACGGCAGTTTTACGATGACGGAACGTGTGGCGATTGGGATGCAGACGTGTTTTGGTGGATGTGTTCTAGCCTATTTGCGCTGTAAGTTTTGAAGCTCGATGTGGTGTTGTAAAAGTAGTGGAAAACTATTATCGAATCTTTCCAGAAATAGGAAGTGACATTAAATATGTCCAATGCCTTAGTAACATGTCTAATCAGCGTGACGGCCAACACGGTAGCTTGTTATTCAAGTCGTGATATAATGATTACTTTTAGCGGTGCGACACGTGACTTTCCCATGACGAAGTTGCACCCTTTCTCATCTCCGGGTGATTGGTACCGCAGATAATTGATCGTTCCGTATCCACTCTCCGATGTGTCGCTGAAGGCATGCAAAGATACACTTCCACTTTGAACATCTTTCACCTGAAAACAACGTAGTATACTAAGTTGTCCTATGCATTTGATATCCCGTAGCCATGCATTCCAGATACCTTCAAACATTTCGTCCCAAGTCAATCTTCGGTAGCAGAGGGTTCGCAACAACTGTTTGGGTACGAACAATATTGGGGCTAGAAAACCGAGAGGGTCAAAGGGAGAGGCTAAGCAGGATAAAACACCTCTTTTCGTAGCTGGACGTAGTGGCTAATTCACCTCAAAAAGGAAGCAGTTCAATTTCACACACACCAGAAAAGACCTAAAGTTCTTTGAATTCCGGTCTCAGCAACATTGAAGTTCACCAATTCGAAGGTCCTTCCGGCGTCGGAGAGTTTTGATAACGCATTGTGTTCATTACTAATCTAATTATTATGTCGAAAGCCACCTCGATTTAGCAGTCGATTGACCTGTTCCACAAGATTTCGCGCTTCATCCAGGCTATCGACCGATACTAGACAGTTATCGACATAGAAGTTCTTCTCGATCACCGGCACAGTGGATCTGTCAGAAGTTGAACGATTATCGATTGCTTTCTGTAGCACAAGATGCCTATAGTCTCGCTCCAAACGGAATCCAGATATTTTAATAGGACTCAACACCTGGTATCCATTTATCTCGATAGTACTCCGACTCGGATTAAAAGTGCTCAATCATGAATCCTTCCCATCAAAATTTACGATACTCTTCTGAACCTAGATTTCTGGTGCATCGCCCTTGGTCTGAACACAATCACCGAGTCTGGAATACCGGAAACCAGAGGAACCAAGAGGATGGGACGTAGGTGACCACTCCTCTTGGTTCCTGGCTGGGGACCCCCATATCATGGTCACCGAGGGTTAGAGACACTGAGCGATATGGCTGAGTGTCACAAACTGTGACGCTTATTTATCTACTCATTATCTTTGCAACTCAAGTCCATGTTAATTCTCTATTTTCTCTTTGACTCTGCTCTCAGCATTCAATTCTTTCCTCTGCTGTTTTATCCAAATGGGCGATGAAAAGACAGCAACCAAAACCGGCGCACGAAAGTGCATGGTTAATGGTTGTAAAAACCGAAACTCAACTGAACTGAATTTACCATAAAGGAATGTGATTTGCACCTAGAAACTGACTGAAAATATGCCAAATCTATTGGTTTGATGAATGTATGAGCGTGCATCCTCATGAAATAAAGGTGGTTATCTTCTACGATTGCAACAATTTCGAAGCTTACATAATCCGGAACGAAATGGGAAGTGTCTTAGCTTTATATTTCAATCATGAATAATTAAAGTCTTGTGTTTTGTAACCACTTGAGTGTATCCATCATTTTCCTGGAGAAATGTTCGAATCGTTTCTCCTCCCCAGGGATAATTTTTCTTTAGGCTTTAGATCAGCTTGACAGGCTCATAATTCGAGTACGATTGATGTGCATGCCCTCCGTGAATCCTGTAATCATCATACTCCCCAGCTCCCGTCGTTCATTTGATCAATCTGTGTGGTTCAATTACGGAGAAACTGTACAAGTTGATTTTAGGGTTGACGTTTCGTGCACGACATTTTTCACTCACACGTATCTTTTAAATTTCGAGCCACTCACTTCTCCCGGATTCCCGGTGATACACGAATGACAGTCTAGCGCTTAGCTTAATTTAGTTTGCTTCAGTTCGTACAACCATTAATCTGACACAGAGGAATCTCGGCATGGATTGCTGTCTTTCAACGTTTTTGTTGTTGGTGGTGGTGAACCAACCCAATACGCGATTGGAATATCGCAAACAACGGATAAACTAATAGAACCGTCGTCCGGTTCAATACTACACCTGACCTGGTGGTACCTTCGTGGCTTGCCACGGTCGTCATCACTATGGGGTTCGCCCCGTCTTCTGTTCATCACACAAGTGTGTGTAGCGAAAAGAAGCCTGAATAATACCGAAGAGTACAGCACATCACGATTATTCTTGCTGGGAATAGAGTCTATCTCGTACACAGTAACTCGATATGAATTAGTGCTTCTCAGGGTTGTTTCATACTTTTCAACCGAACCACTGTCTGATCTCGTCTATCTTTTTTTCAAATACTACATACTTCATTGAATAAACCATATCGAGTGAGTTATTTCGGATGTACGCTTAGTGCGTGTCCGAACTAACGCAGCCGTAAAAATGGAGAACTTCACTCTGTGCTCAGCAGAGCTCTCCATACTGCTCCGCGTCGAACCGCCAACGATGCCGATGCGGTGATTCCACCAAATCTGAACTATTTGACATTAGGCTAACAATGCTGGAAAATCGAAAACTGTCGTGTCTGCAACACCGAATGTTCACATCTCTGTGGTACTTTGCATGATTGGTTGAATTTCCACCGAGTGTATCCAATCATCAATACTGGATTTTTATTTGAAGTCATAAATAAATACTCAGTCAGCAACTCCAAAATATGCAATTATGAAATGCGACCACTCGATCCTTGAGATGCGGTTACCAAAGTAGCAGTTGGTGTCCACTTGTGTTTTCTTAGATAGCGTCAGATTTGTATTTGATCCCATGAAATCATGTGATTCAGTTAGCACGGGGCTGGATCCCAGTCGAATGGAAACAGCGCGTCTACCGATTATTCGCAACTCAATTCACCTTCCCCCGGTTTTCTCTGTTTTCTACTCTGCCAGATAAGTGCCCCCCCCCGTTATTCCGTTGTTCTTGTCTCTCACTCACCCCCCGAACCACATTTTCATCTTCTTTCCCCTGAATTATTCATCACGTTTGTTCGAGCTTAAAAATTGCGATCATTGCTTACATTTTTTCACCACCGCAATTCCCATCCTCGTTCCCGTCACAAATCAAACCACAAATAGTCTCCTCAGCTCAGCGCGCAAACTCATTCCTTACGGTAACAGACATCCCATCTTGACCCCGGTAGCTGATCATCTTTTTAACATCTGCTTGTGTGTGTGTGTGCCTGTTGCGGTAGCTTAAACAATCGGGTCCTCACAGGATGTTTCCCAATCAGCGGGCGATGATTACGCATCCCAGGCATATCATCCACACACATACACACACACACACACACACACATGTCTGTCTCGCTAGACTCCAACTTGTGTATCTTATTGATCGATGTTGAACTGTACTGTTCATTGAATCACTTATTGTGAACGTTGATCGACTTTATATGCCTCTAATGCGTAATATAATAGATTTGAGCCTGAACAAAAGAAACGTACTGTGATAACCAAGAAACTCACTTGTGATATCACATCATCAATTTGGAGTTGAGAGTTTTAAACAAGCGTCTGAGAGGCCTGAACTCATTTTAGCGTGCTCTTCTGTCCGATGGTCGTCGCTCACAATCACCTGTATTTTTGATTTGACCGTCACAATTGGTCCCGAAAGATCGAGATACTTGGACATCTTGTGACATGGTTTCAGTGTTTCGCTCAGTCCGATTGCACACATCACCAGGCATCATTCACCTTTGTGAGGATTATGCGAACTTAAGAGAACAGAAAAACACGTGATCTGTAAAACCACCAAGGACGTTTCGGAAATGACAACGAGACTGCTCAGATCACATGGGCTCCAAAAGTTGCCCACAAACCAACCGCCTGTCTAAGGCAACTTCTGTCAAAACCAAAGGAGAGAACAATGGAGAAGGACAAGAGCAGTGTTACCTACAAAATGAATTGCAAGAACTGCCCAAAACATTGTATCGGACAAACTGGAAGAAAACTGTCAACAAGGATCCGTGAACACCAATCGGCAGTCTGGAGACATGACCAATTATCGTTGATTTCCCTCCATGAAGACCAAGAAGGACATCAGTTTGACTCCGAATCAGTGAGAATTATCGACCAAGCCCGATCAAAGCACGCTAGAGAATTTCTCGAGGTTTGGCAATCTTCAAACAACTCAATAAACAGGCACATCGAACTGGATCACGTGTACGCGCCTATGCAACTCAAAGATCAAATGACGCAACGACAAAAGGTCACGGCGTGACCTGCGAACGGACCGAAACCGCAATCAGGGTGGACGGATAACCCCATCCCCTCGCACCAGTTTAACTCCCAACCGAGTCGAACACAGTGAGAATAAGGGACAAAAGTAGTCGAACGGGTCAAGCACAACACCGCCACTTCACAAGCACCGATACTGTCACCTTTGTTGGTGATGAAACGTTTGCAAACAAATTGTCAAACAGGCGAAATGGAATTCAGTTCACCCGAGCTACGAGAACCGAGTTTTAGTACTTTGTCAAAAGCACATCTGTTTGACCTCTACAGTGTGCATTCTGATTTCCGCCCATGCAACCGTTAGCTGGTATCATGTAAGTAGTATAATTGGGCTCGGTCAAATCGTAGAATCCCAGGTTCTTAGTCTGTTTAACGTGGTTTCCTTTGGTGAACAGTGTACTTCGCGCCTTTTCTCACGATATTGGAAGAACCATTAGGAGCATTGTTTGCTCTACACCATTCGCTGATATGTTTGTCAAACCTTTCCTCGTCATTATCTAGTTGAATTTTATCATGAATTACAAAGATCAGTACTATAGTTAGTATATGTGACGCATATTGTTACCTCGAGAGCTCCATATTAGAAAATCTTTGACCAATTGTCGTTACCGTTGGTAATCTCCATATTTCCTTGTGAACAATGTTCTGAAAACCAATTTCAGACCTTATCCCCCTTTCAAAGACCCCTTCCGAAAAATCTATCGCACTCTTGTGTTTTCCATAAGTAGTATATGAATGACTGGACAAAGTTTCCCTGAAAGCACACCACCCGTTTCGCGTTTCTTGCCGCTTGTCAGACATGCGTATCCGGTAATCTTTTGTCTTTTTTCATGCATATACTTGTACCCAGGAAACGTATGTTTGTGGACTTGCCACTTCCAGGTTGCCCAGACCAAAGCATGTAAATTTTCTTGGGAAATTCACAACCGGAGCTTTCGGCTAGTCTAACCTTGACCTGCAAGGCGGCTGGGCGGTTTGAGGAAAACCACAGTCCATTGGAGACCGGTGTTCTGTTCATCGGATCATACGCCGTTTGGACGGGGTCAAACTCTACTGTACCCATATACTATGTATGTACTTCTTGGTTTAGTTGTTATCATCGACGTGCTACGCCACCCAACTTTGGTGGTAGACAGCTGTGCTATCGTCCGGTTGTGCACCACGCCTAACCTTTTTTTATTTCCGTTCTTTTTAATTTTACTTGCAGTTACTAAATACACAATTATACAATTTTCCGGAAGGGGGGAGCGACCAATCAAAGGGCTGCCGTGGGGAAAGTCAGGCGGTGGTGGTGGGGTTCGAACACACGTCCCCTGAGGTGGTAATTTGGTGACGTTACCATCAGGCCACCACCTAACGGGATTCACCACTGGAAGTCACGTGGTTTAGGTTACCGGTTTCTATGACTGAACTGACTACAGAGTCCAACCCGTCTGCTGTTTATCACACCACGGTGTCTAACAAAAAACACCAGTGCTTTTTGCAAGATTCACAGACGGCTGTATCTGTTATCTACCTAGATCCCAACCATTTTGATGTAGTCTGCAGGTTTGTATCCCTCCTGAATGATATAGCAGACGGTTTTAATTTGGTGGGTGAGGTTATACCCCGGACAACAAAATCAAAACTGGAGTTTTCCTGTTTAGGGCACTAGTGACGCCAGGGCGGTATTTTAATCACTGTTTAGGGATCAGGTTTTACAACACTTCTGTTCTGTTTTTCGACCGGACGACGTAGTCCAGCCAGTTGCCTTGCTGTGTTCAGCAGCCGAGGTTCATTAAACAGTTGTCCCATTTGATGGCAGAATTAGATAAGTGGAAAGTGATCATCATTTGACCGATGTACCTATGTAACATCCCGGTTCTGGCTCATAGTTGTTCACGGAGTGCTTTTTGACTCCAAGACAGGACTGAAAGAAGTAGATTCAGTATACACTGCCTTCATGCACCACCTGCATTCATCCCCACCACGGTAATTTCCAAATTTTCAGTACAATTGTCTCAATCTAGAAGTACATTATACTTACACTGACTTGTATTTTTATCCTCATGAAATTGGTAAGGTGATTTCGTTGCCATCTCTTTCTCTGAGTGAACGGAGTATATTCTTTGTTCGTCAGCAAAAAAAATCCTGGCAAATTTTTCCAAATCGTAATATGAACTGTTCACTTGTTGAATAAGAAAAGCTACACACGATCCGTGACAGCCAATCAGATTAGATTTGTGCCAGTTAGACAGCTTGACATGAAATTGGATACAATGTATCATTTGGCACACTTGTATTTCCCTCCGAAAACCATACATATCATCACTTTTCCCCATCCTTCTAATTGAACTGGTTTGTTGTCTTGAAATTCTCCTCGTTTCTGAAACGGATCAATCAATGGTCATTAGAAGCTGATTCGATTTTGATCGAACTGCATCACGATCAATACGGGCTGCGGATTTCTGTGTGAACTCTTTTGAGTCGGCCATCGATTTCAGCCATACGGGCCACACATTTCAGTGTTTGTTCCGATACTCAATGATAGCACTTAACAAAATGTTCTTCTGTGAGAGAAATCTCAAATCCTGTGAATAAAGCTCCATTTTTGATCACTGCTTCAATCCTGAAGCACTCGATTGATACACGTGAATGTCAGTTGAACGTTCTGTGACGGCAAATCGTCTTAAAAGGATCTACCATGGGCATGCACAAATGCAGCTGATATTTTCCGGGGCTATGATCTTATCACAACACTAGATTTCATTGGGCATTTTTAAAATGACTGAATTCATGTAATTGGTTGTGCCGGTAGTGGTAGTTGTTGTTGTCTTTGTCGACCGATTCCAACCGCTGTCATTCGCTTACTGCTGAGGTCTAAAAGACACTGACATCCACATTCAATTTCGGTGATAAAAGGCTTCACATTTAACTCACAGTTACTCCTCAGTAGTAGTGGTGTGGGATAGTTTATATTGACTGGTTGATTAGAACTGGCCATCCTTCAGAGTTCACCCCCACGCACATTTCCCACCTCTTGCAGTCAACCAGACATTCGGAAGCAGTATAGACTCGAGTTTCGCTCTTATTAGAGCTCATCCGTAGTGCATATCCACCGTCCCGTCTGGGATTTGGACTCCGGACCCATCACATGGAAGGCATGTGTATTAATATTGTGTCAGCGAGCTCATGCCAGGGCTGAACCGAATTGCCAATTCATGTTTGTTCAGGTGTCGACGACACTGAGACGGTAAAAGGCTGAGGGTGTTCGTCACTACAAGCCCCGGGATATACGTTTCATACACACACAACTGGCCAGGCCATTCTCATGCTTGCACATCCCACAGTGGTGGAGTAAAAGATGACCGATATGTGTAGTGTATGATCAGTAATGAGGACTATTTCACTGCATTTTAAGCAGTAATAACGAAACAATACGAAGTGAAAGTTTGTGCCAGATTATATGTGAGTACTGTCATCTGCTTGATGGAGACAGATTTCTGAGTTTGTTTATGTATCCAGTCTTTTAATGGTCCTTTGACCCAGATGCAGATTGACCAAAAGCAGTAGCACAGTGAGATGTAAGTCTTCTTCGTTATGCGTTTCTGTTGAGTTCCTGATGAACTGTACTTATCTTTTTATAGATTTGTATATGGGAATAGCTCTATACTCGTGCAAGGATAGTGGCATCGTTTTACTCCCAGGTGACAGGCTGTCTGACCTAGAGTATGCAGACGGCATTGTGCTACCATGTGAAGATCCAGGTAAGTTGCAAGCTTTTCTGGATAATCTGAATGCCGGTGTAGCCATATTCCGTATGCGTTTTGCACCTTCAAAGTGTAAAATGTTACTACAAGACTGGGTCGGTCCAGCACCCAGAGCCTTACTCTAACTGGAGAAGTAATAGAGCAGGTGGATAAGTTTTGTTATCCGGGCAGCTACATCTCACCCGGTGGACGCATCACGGATGAAGTGTCAGCTCGCATACAGAAGGCTCGGTTGGCATTTGCTAACTTGAGACATCTGTGGCGCCGTCGCGACATCCGGCTGTCTGTGAAGGGTCGAGTGTATGCCGCGACAGTTCGGCCAGTCCTGCTATACGGTGCAGAAACTTGGCCATTAAGAAAACAGGATAAAGACAGACTGTCGGTGTTTAAACACCGCTGTCTACGCAGAATTACACGAATCCCGTTTTCCTCCTATTTTTCACGTAGATGGCAGCCCAAAAGACAGTAACCAAAACCGGCGAACAAAAGTGCATGGTTAATGGTTCTACAAACTTAACTGAACTGAACTGAACTATCTTGGCGAGTGGGGTCATTTTCAGGTTCACAGTTTTTCCATTCAACCGGGCTTCTTTAATCATCATTATCACAATCGTCACTCTCCAAAATACAGTAAAGCTGTTCTCACTGGTTAAATACGGTAACTTATTTCGAACGGTGCATATTTGTCACATCTGGGACGTCAGATTCGTACTTGACTGTCTTGTTTGGAACCGCGGGGACTGTTGTTCTTTGACCCGTCATACTTCTCGGGTAATTCAATCTTTGTTCTCTTATCTGCTCCGACCCCCCCCGCCCCGCCCCTCGTCCCCGATCATTTTGATCGCTACGATCCAATCAGATTGCAGCTAACCTGCTCCTCTGTCTAGAAGAGGAAACTGCATTTTGGATGATGTGCAGCATTGTTGAGGATCTACTGCCCCCATCCTACTATTCCTCACTCAGTTTGTTGGGTGTTCAAGCCGATCAAGCGGTTCTTTGTCACCTGCTTCCGTTGTATCTGCCTCGATTGGATCAGTTGTTGAAAGAACATCAGATTGGTGAGTTGTTATTCGCATTAGCTGTTGACTCTGCCCTCCCCCCGCCCATAAAAAAAAAAAGAAAAAAGAAAAAATTGAAACAACTGTCCATTATTGCTAATTGGTGATCGTTTTTAAGCAGCGCTGGAATCCAGTCATTGTACGAAAACAGTAACCTGGACTGATATGGGCGTTCCTGTTGCATACACACTGTTCCTAGAGTTATGGTGTGAGTTTAATCGAAATCATTAATCTCATTGGAGTCGTGTCACCGATACGAAGAAAACAACTCGTTTTTTTTGGGCGGGAGGAGGAGGACTGGCGGCAACTTGTTGCCACGTGAATGTTCATAAGACCGATCACATAAATGGGAACGATTTTTTCATAGGTTCATTAAGTCAGTGTTCTGACAAGTGGACAGATGACACAATCAGCTCTGTCGTTCTAACCGTGACGAATTTGTTTCGGTTAACGAATGCCGTCATTCTAGAGAGGTAATCTGAACGTATCCAGACAAGACGCAATATTTCCGAGTTCCATTGAAACCTCGGGAATACCTGTTCCTAGTTCTCCTGTCCTTGCCCATATTACTTTGAAGGGCGTCTCGGGTCATTTCGTGTTTCTTTTTAGTTCAAATAACTGGATCAATTGCCTTCCCTTCTGACGGATGTCTGTTTCCCCTCTTTTCATTACAGATCTTCCCCTGATCACACTACAATGGTTCCTCACTCTCTACTCAAGTGTCTGTCCAACTGCTGTCACTTTACGAATATGGGATTTGTTTTTCTACGATGGATCTGTGGTGTTATTCCGCATCGCTTTGGCTCTATTACAGCTCAAAGTGAGTTACACTGGTGGTCACTGGTGGTCGATTTCGTTGTTGTCAATACCTACCGTTGCGTGCGTAATACGTTTTACCCTCATGTTTTTATTCATTGCAATCCGAAGTGATCAGTTAGTTGCCAATAATCCATACGCATGTAGGTAGGTCAAACGAAAACTGGAAAGATTTGCGTTTGCCTCTATCCATAAGCCACTAACCCATACAGTTTTATACTCATTGATCAAGCTCAGTCTCGTTGCTTGAATAAACCTCAGTCTACTGATCAATCAGTTCACCTATGTATTGATTTTCTATTCATGAGTAGTTTTGCTCTTCAGTTTTTCAGTTTGAACAACCATTAACCATGCACTTTCGTGCGCCGGTTTTGGTTGCTGTCTTTTGGCTGCCCATTGGGATGAAGAATAGGCGAAGAAAGGAAAGTTGAAAGTGGAGTCGAACAGAAAATGGAGAAGTTCAGTGG
>UZAN01047194.1:2103-18622 GCA_900618425.1 Echinostoma caproni
TTCCAGTAGAGATCTCGCTCCATTCAAACCAACCTCAAAAGATCACACCATCTTACGAAATCTGCTGACAAGACATTGAACAAATGATTGATTATTTTGTTTTTGCATAATGACATGGGTTACGAAATGCAGGAGTGACTAAATTAGACTCAATAAGAGTCAGAATACATTCATAAAATTACTTCGAAAAATCCGCAATACAATCTATGACGTCGGATTTGTTTGTCTCAGAGCCGCTCAAGGCGGCTGAGCACCGTTTGACCTCATTTAATAGTTAATTTTATGAATGAATATCCGAGTTGGTTGGCTTTCTCTGAAGCGCTACTCATTTTGACGTAAAATCCGTTATTTCCCGTAAGGAAAGTGGACCCATAATGTGTTCGTCGTATCATTTATTTCAACCGATTGCTCTTGCGCTTATACTCACGGGTATTTCCGCGGGTCATACAAGTCATGCACAATCAAACGAGTCTCGGGCAAAAACACATGAATCCAAACTATATACACGCATATCGTAATCTTTTATCCAAACGTTTGAATCGGACAGAGCAAACGTAATAGTCTGTTTAGATCAGTCACATGATAAACAGAAAATCAAATGATATCGTTCACATGACCCCCACGTGCGGATTCGAATAACTACCTCATTGATTGGTTTTCCTGGTGAACTTCCAGCCAGAGTAATGATGAATGATTTTCCACTACACAACGAAGCATGGAACGGAACGCAGGCTCGAATGTTTTTAGCCGCGAAAACTGGGTAACGCATATATTTAGTTTTCTATATGGAGTTGTGTGACAGACGATTAAAAATTTTAAAAGAACTCAAACTCAAAGATTTCAGTCCCATGCTGGATCCATTTGGTAACTCATTGGCTCATTGGGCAGTCCTGGGAGGACATACGAAAGTTTTGCGCCATATAAAAGAACGGTGTCCGAATTTATTGTGGACAACAAATCTGGCCGGGCAACAACCATTGCACTTGGCTTGCATAACCGGGAAATTCAATTGCGCCACATTCCTCTTACTGCACACAAATAATATTGAAGTTGCCGAATCTCGAGGCTGTACTCCATTGCTGCTAGGTATGATTTTGTGTTACCGGATTATGAGCATGTACCTCATTACCTTATACCAAGTATTTTACGGTATTTAATTTTTTGCTGGTTTAATAATGATAATAACTTTACTTAAACTGTGTACGTGAAGTTCAATTATATGTGCAGATGAGAGTTATGCACTACTCCTATGTTAGTGAGTATGGCGGGTGGTTACATAGTTCCGGTAAATTATAACAAATTGAAGTTTTTAACCAATAACGTCAAAACCGGATGTTTTCCTTACCCTGAACTGTCACGAAGCGAGTAGCCTTTCATTGGTTCCAAATTTCAATGCGACATGTTTTAAACTAGGACGATCATTTCTGGATGATGAAATATATCGACACTTTATATTTATTTACTTTCATAATAGCTTATTTTTCACTAAGGAAGCTTCTGTTTTAGAACTGGAATAATGCTTAAGCTCTCAGCAATTTCGATTGGTTATCCACATTCCCTATCCGCAAAGCCGTCCCAGTGAAGTCCTATACCAGTCCCAGCCGATTCCCGTGGGAGTCCAATAGGACTGGAATAGGACTCTATGGGACGGCTCTTGAAAGGACTGCCTTATATTGTAATGTGTGAAGCTTACATTTCTCCAGCCTTGGGCAGGCTTATTTAAGAATAAGACACATCAACGTATCTGTAGTCCATCCAGAGATATCGACTCGCGTATCGTCCCAATCGAGGAATACCAAAACCCACAGGTGACGTTTACAACTGCAACAAGCCTATATATAAATAACTAAATAATATAATATAATAAATAATAATATAAATATAAGTATAAATAAAAGCAATTATTACCGAAGGCATGCATGAATTTGTATTTGGAACAAAAAATACTACAAAAATTTCACTGGTTAGCAATTCCATAACACTTCGGGGTGGTTTTCTTTTTAGACTCACTTCGGCGATTATTTTCTCGGGCGTTCTGGATCCACCTTTTGTATTTGTTCACGTACTTTGATATGAGTTTCACGTGGCAATCTGCAATCTGCATATATGTGCATCATTATATAATATGATACACTTACCGTTGTAGTTGAAGTTGGTGCACATTGTAGATCGCCAACATGCATTTCAGCCGCGCCTATGGTAGAGTAAGAAATAATTTCTATTCCAATAGTATTAGACTTACAGTCATCAGAATTCTCCGCAGATTGCACTTCACAACTTCTAGTGTTCGTAGAAAACGAAGCATCTTCCGGGGAAACTAATCTGGTCGATCGATTATAAAATGCTGGGCGGGGCTGCTGCACAGTACAAAACAACAGCATCTACTGCAAGAAAACACTCGATTGTTGCATACCGTATTACCTGCCTCATTGTACGAGTCTAGTTGCACAAGTAAAGCTGAATTTAGACAAAGGAAATAAGATAATTACCGAGGCACGTAAGTATTTAACCCTCATAGAATACGCTGCTTACAGTGGGTGCTACGCATGTGCCCCAGAACTGTAAGCTAAGACAAACAAAGAAAGAACATCAAGATTTTCGTTGTTCTCTTCATATGTAATTGTTTGTTTTTCACCTCATTCACTTACGTACCACAGTCTCACCCTTTTCTTTTATTGCTGTTGTTGGATTGGCTCTAGGCTGATCTGCAGGCCGGCAATATATATATATATATATATATATATATATATAGTTACTGCATTGAGAATTTCACCTCGATTGGTGACGAAGCGTTTGCAATACAATGGCCAAGCTCGGAGAACAACTGAACATCAAGTTATACGACCCGAGCTATAAAAAAACAACCAACACCCTTCTTTACAAAACTGTCGTTTATATACTTATATATACATATACACTTTCACGCAGTAGGTTGCTTTGCATCTAATGCTTTTCTGGATACGGTTGCAACATAAAGTGTATCAAGAGTGTTCAAACCGCGAAATTTCTTGGGAATTTGGCGAAACATGATTGATGATTTTGGTCGCTTACTCACGACTAGCTTCCCGACAAGAGTTTTACTGCACGGTATTTATGACAGTAAAACTACGGTGATTATTGTAAAAACACTTCAACTAGATAAGAGATTAGATGAATGCTCATCCAGAGCATTGGATCTAACCTAAGGTCCGTTTGTAGTTCTGTCGCACTATTTAGAAACTTTGTAATCTCAATGTGTTGGATATTGCGCACCCTCCATGCTTCTTATTTCTCATCAGCCGCCGAAAATGGACACCATGAAATTGTGGCCCTACTTCTGCTTGCATCAGCTAATCTGAAAGCGGTTGATGATGAAGAAAACACCGCGTATCATTTCGCCGCAAAGGGCGGTAAGTGTACAAAAATACTGCTTTAAGAAATGATCTCTTAATTTGTCCATGTACATACGTATTCTTTTGTGTGTATACAAGGAAAGCCGGTTACCTGACCACGATAAATAAATATGATCCTTAGGTGACGTGCAAAAAGTGATAGTCAAATTGCGATCTCGTGTTCTGACATAGGGGATGACGGTTAAACTTGACCACTCTCATTAAATGATGGCGAGGTCTCTTACTTTCGTTAATCAAAATTGTATGCTCTTTTTCTTTTGATAAATCAACGCGTTTATGCACCACATCGTTCCGTTCAGTTTTTGTACCATAGGAATTACAGAATGGTGGTAGCATTTGCTGACTAGAAGCGTCAGAAATATCGATTTCGCAAATTCAGGACGAACCTACTGACGAATTTTAATCCCAATTTATGCTCCACAGAACAGCTAAGGCTCTCTTGGTAATAAAACTGACCGAATTCCTACGTGACCTTTTGGTTTTAATTAAGACAGAGAAATCATTCCGGTCTTAGAAGAACCATTTGCGCAGTGTTTTGATTCGGGAAAATTGGCTTGCTTTGTTCATAAAAAGACGACTCCAAATTGCTCTACCAGGTTTCTTCAGGAGGTCGTGATTGTTTCTGGTTCAACCTTAATAAGTCGTTCCACATCCATTAAATACTGCTCAAAGTCCAGTGTCCGATAAGCGTTTCCTTCGGAAGTAGATGTTTTGAATTGAAATTTGGTAAATTCTTGGCACGCGTAAGTATATGCCTATCAAACTCATAATAATGATTCAAACTTTGAAATATGCCCATACTCGCATTTATAACACGATTTCAGGTGAACGGTTGTTTTCAATAACTCATAATCATGTCGTTACAGTTTAACTGAGGGAATATCACGGTTTTTTCACAAATGTGCCATTGGTGGAAGCCATTCAGTTCATCATAAAACATCTTACTGATGGCAAAATTAATTTGGGGTTACCAACAGGAGCGCTACACAAACTTTTATTTTAGTGCACATATGACGTTCACTTTCTATTCAACGGAGCGGTCTACCGACAAAAGGACGGAGTAGCAAGGGATCACCACTAGGACCCCTTTTGGCGGAATGTTTGATGTCGATGCTAGAAAATAATCAATTGAAAGGCACCGTTACTAGTTTTCATAAACTTTGACGTATTTTGCATAGCTGATTCAAACTGCGAACTGGATTAACTGCTATAAAAGTTCAACTCTGCACACAAGGCCAGAAAGGAGATAGAAGCAGATGATCAGATAGTGTTTCTAGATGTACTCCTCATTAAAACACGTGACGGATCTATACAAAATCATATGTGCCGTAAGAAACATGGAGAGGCCAATACTCGAATTTTTATAGTTAGGTACCGAATAAGGGGAACCTAATAAAATGTTTGGTATCTGGAGCTCGGAGAATCTGCTCACAAGAAGTATTGGAAAGTTATCTCCAACGTGCTCAGACGTACAAGCTACCCCGACCGTTTCATTCAACGAAGTGTGATGGAACAAGTGCCAAAAGTATACACTGATGGGTTGGAAAAGAAGGACCTGTTCGTTAGTCTTCCTTTTAAGGGTGGATTTGGATGACGAATCATTGATGGATGCCATCGTTACATTGGACAGATACTGGGGTAAATCTGCAAATGAGCAAATGGATCGTTTTATATCCGAATTCCGGTATATATATATATATATATATATATATATATATAAGGGTGAAGTTGCCGCTGAAATTCTCATAAGACGACTGAATGGAACGGTCAAAGCCACATTCAACACCGCGCACCTACACCGTTCTTTCAAAAATGTGCCACTGACAACAATACAGAATGAAGACAAAATACCGATGTTGGCTGCTTCGATGATTGTTTACTCGTTCAGATGCGTTTTTGACGCACTCTACGTCTGTCTAACGGTTATCTATCCGCATGAAAGAACACCACTGTGTTGGCTAAGTCAAGGTGGTTCTGGATCTATCCCAAGTGTGATTTTGGCTCACTTGGTAGACACTGACCATCGTTTGAACCCAAGTAAGGCATTCCACATTATTTATCAGGTTCCCCCCGAACCGGTTCAGATATGTTGAAATGCTTCATAGCCGAGGCCATCTGTTTTAAGCATTTGACCCCCGAAATATGTTCCGGGAAGAGTCTTATCCAAGCTCTCCATCTCCCCTGGGTTCGCGAACCTACCTCCCCCCCACCCGCACACACGTACATATTCATACAACACCGATCCCTCAGAACTGGGTCACACAACCATCGTGACATAACTGAAAACCCCGGAAGCACAGATCTGAGAACGCGGTGTGCAACACACAGACACGCATACACGAAGTGAACAATTCCTCACATTTTGTTGATCTCATCCCAACCCCTAGGTTTTCCCCCTCAAATAAACTGTAACGGTATGATTATGAGTTATTGAAAACAATTGTTCATCCGTAGTTGTTCCTAATAAGGGGCGGTTACAACGCCGTTCTTTAGGGTGAAACTCTCGTGAAACACTCTCGTGCTTGTCGTCACTTTGAAATTAGTCGCGCTTGTTTCCTCAATATCCGGATGCTGAGTATGCCTAAAATCCAAAATTATTCTCCTTAGGAAATGCTTTGACTGAAAACTCTGAATTGTGTGTAATTATTTGATTGGCGAGGGTCAGGAGGGGACGGATGGCAGACGGCACTTATTTGCACTCATACTACCAAGATGATTGTGCCGTCATTGGTCAGCAATAACGTTCGCTCACTGTTCTTGCAAATCTCGGATTTAACCTCCATTCCGCATACGCATTAATTACAACACGTGTTGTATGCTCACAAGAAACTTGATTGAATCAAAACGCTGAGGGCTTGCTCGTGCGAACAGAGGGTTTCTATTGCTACAGGTAGGATAAGCATCGAAGAGATGAGATGAAGGCCATCAGTTACTTGTTGGTGATTTTACTCGTGCCCCTTGCTTCCTTTGTGACCTATCCGACCTTTCACATTCTCCTATCAGAGGTAGTTCCGTTCTGGATGGAATATGCACAAACCATCCCAACGTATCCTCGCTTAAACTAGTGACCCCGGTTTCCACCAATGACCAATGTATTTTTTCTTGTTAGACCAAAGGAATAATTTTGCAATGCTTATCAAACTTTCATACATTCCAATCAGATAAAAAATTTCATCCAAGGGACTTTTCACCCATCCGTATCTCTCTTCTCAGCCGTTCTGTTGCGATTTTAAGTCTTGATTTCATTCTTGTCCTTCGCTTTTTGACTGTGTCAGACAGTTCACTGAAAGGATTAATTCGATCTTTGACTGGTGTTGCCCCACGAAAACTGTTCGTCTGTGGCTGTAGAATTATATCACTTTTCTGAGAAAACATAAAGAAAAGGGATACAAATCTCGTCATGCATCAGTCGTAAAGCACTATTCCGACTGAATCAGGCCTGAGATGATACATCTGCATGCAATCTTCGCCGCCCAAATTCTGCGAACAAATAAAACCAAGCTCTTGTGGTAAGGTATTTATCTTCTCTGCGGGCAGAAGTGAACTACTCGAATGCCTTGGTGAATGTGAGCCGTCTCAACACTGTTTTCATTGACCTGTCAAACAAGAGCCAGATTTCCTCCTTCCTGTGCAAAGAATCCGATTTAGTGCTTTTAACCAATGATGAAATCTTTAAGCTTCTCCGATTCCCCACAGCATCCTCAGTTGCAGCCTTTGATGATTTTCCCCCGGCACTTCTCAAATTTGGAGTAGCTTCCCTGGTTAATATGATGGCAGCCCTCGTTAATGAGTCCCTGTCTTCCCGGTCTATTCCTGAGTATTGGCATCATCATCATGATCAGCCATTCTTTTCAACCTTCAATCTTTTGGCACTCCAAGAAAACTGCTGTCATGGCTTTCTGACTATTTCGCAAAGAGGGTTGAGAGATTTATCGGTCTAATCTCCTGCACCTCCAAAAGTACTCTGTAGAAATCGTTGTGTTAAAAGCTTTCATCTCCTTCGGAATTGAATTCTTTCACGGAAAATCTGTTCGACATCCAAAATGTTTCCAACCCATCTGGTCTCAGTCTTAAGACATTTAATTGTGTAGGGTGTATCTTCAGCCTTTCTAGCTCCTTAATTTCAACTGACCCTGCTACTCTTAACTTTAAACCTGTGTCTAGAATGACCTCGGTCAGGTACCTTGGTGCAACCATATATATATATATATTTACCACCGGCTTGAAAACAAGCATGGTGCCAACGCAACAACAATGACAGTGAAGGGGATAGGTGGATTAGGATACAGAACATGGGGAAAAGTGAGTGAGACAGTTAAACATGGAAAATACAAGATAACAGAATTTTTTTTGTGTGTGTGTTTCACCGTACACCTTTTGCAATTTTTTGTTGTTTGATGTTTCGTTTTTCTTAATGGGCACAATAATCTTCGGTGGTCCACGCACATTTACATTGTATGGAAAAACTGAGATGCCTGTCAGTTCAGTTACGAAAACTCAGGCATTTCCAAGCCCCACAGTTAGTTTGTTCACTTTTGTTCACCAACGCGTTTTACCCATTCTACTCTATTGATTCCTTATAGTTTCCCGGTCTTCTAAAACAAGAATTCAAAAACCTTTGTCGTGGCTCGGTAACAATCAGCCGTGCATCAGTAATCTTAATCGATTCATTCATCACAGAGGGTATTGGTGATCACATTAACTCTTGTTTTAAATTTTCCAATGAGATTATAGACGGCCCTCTTCATCCACTGTCTTCCGATCTACCTTCTCGGTATCTACCCTCTTATATAAACATTTACAAAATTTACCTTGTACGCTGCCTGACCCGACTTTTAACCAAAAGGTAAACTTGGCCAGTGAATTACTTCAGAATTCTCGTACATGAAACAAACTTCAGCGACATTCTCTACTTAGCATGGAGATGCAATAAAATATACAGTTTCACATTCCGGTATATGAAACTGCATATTTTATTCCGCGAGATGAATAGTGGTCGTTTTTAACTGAAAATGAAAACACACAAGTTATAAAAATACAGAACACAAATAAAAGTAGAATGGCTAACTACAGCACACCTTATAGTAAATCAATCATGTGGTGAGGAGAAACACATGATTGAGAAGAGCTCAGTTCACATTTAATTCAGTTACTGGTGAGCAGCCGTATGGAATAGGTGAGATTGATGTGAATTGACCGTCCTTCGCATCGTATCTCCACCCCCAATTGTCAGTTCACTCGGTCAACAATGCAGATGTTGATCAAACTCGTGCAACATCACTGTCATTACGGGAATACGTTTCTTTTTCTAATATCATACTTGTATATTGATAGCTATGGATGAGGTGTATTGAATCCTAACTTTATCTCCAACAATTCTGTGTTCTTAGTGCTCTTCTATCACCGCTTGAATGTGCGTTACCTTGAATGACACAATGAAACCTATAGTAGTTCCAACGTTACAGCTCACAGTTAGAAAATATTTTATGCAAAGCACCATGGAAGTTCCTTCCTTTAATGAATGGTTCTTGTTTCATAAAAGTGTATATTAAGTTGGAAACACGTTTTCTAAATTGCTTATCTTTTTTCATTTAGAACACGTTGACTGAATCAATTCATGAAAATACTCTCGCTTAGATAAATTGATAAATTATTTGGCTACAAACTACTCAAGCATTTTCCCTAAAACTGAAAGAACTGAAAATATACTCCAACAAACTACAAGTTGACCTTCAGGTATGCGGCTCGTTGAATAAGTGTCTTGTGGTGTCACCATGCCCGAACCGGATGAACCATGCAGAAATTTGTGGCATGAATCCGAGAATCAACTTAATCAAGAGGTACAAATTTCCGATGACTCAATTCTTGGATAGGCCTGTGTTCCAAATTAAGCAGGTAAATGAGCACACAACGAATTAAGCACCCAAGTAGCACGAGTGTCCCCTTGAGCGTACCAGAAGGATACCCCTGAGTATTTCCCTCGGTTGTCCCTTTTGAAACTTCCAGGGGGATACTCAAGGGGACACTCAATAAGCAGGGCTCTACCAACTGAAAATTATAGCCCTGTTTTCCGATTTGCTTTAAACCTCTGCACTAGCCGTTGCACTCTACTAATGGAATACCTATTTGTGCTATGCTAACCAGCTACAATCTATATCTCATGGCCGCATAAACCCTCTCCACAACGAAGACTCATCCTAACTATACATACCGCAAATATCCACAACCCTTACCGTAATTTTATTTGAAATAGAACAACAAAATAATGTAAACAAAATTTTTATTAAAAGGTTATTACATACAGATTTCAAAGCAGTCATCCTCCCACGGGTGGTGGATTTCCTTATCATTATCTGTTGGGAGAAGGATTGATTATGGTTATTTTTTAATGGTTACTGTTATCAGAAAACCGAAGTAGATGTTGCGAACAATTCCTACCTTCTACTGAGATGCATACTGGTAAATGCACCACCTGTTCATCGGCGGATTTCGGTCTCGATCTTTAAATCCACCGTTGTATTTTGGCAATGATGGTTTGGGCATTAGCATCCGGATAGTTCTTTAGCAAAACCGCATCTTCAAGATGTGATCACAATAAACAAACACAGTGACTTACCAATGACCAGCTGGCAAACTTTGGCGTCCGCCAGAGGCAGTTTCCATTTACTCCTCTCCAAATGATAGCAACGAGTAGTGAATCAGACAATAATGTTCGCAATATTGTCCTAGTTGTGTCCGCTGCAGAGTGCCCTCCAAATTTTGCAAGGTATTGCAACTGCATTATGTGAATCTCTGAAAATTAGTCAACTCACCATGTTAGTGTTTTTATCTTGTAATTTATTTAGTAGTAACAAACAGTTGTCAACAGTTTGGACAGGAACTTGCATCGGTATGATGTTTCTGGTTCATGCCTCCGTTATCTGTTGGCTCAGTTGTTGCATACTTGTTTCTAGCCTTGATAACTTAGCTATCATTTGTTTGATGCTCTCCGCCTGACAGGCTGATAAGCAGTTGTACATGGATCGTGTTTCTTACCTAGCATAGCTTTGAAATTCTCATTCAACACTACCACAGAGATTATTTAAACACCTCGACAAATTCCTAACCTCCGCAGATAGCCGCTCGGTTGACTGGAGGTTGCTTTCACTGGATCTTCGACTGAAATTGATATATTAAAAACGACACAATTACCTGTCCTTTGGCGTTGACACTGATCTAGTTGTTCAACCAGTGAACGATGTAGAATGAAACAGCAAGCTGAATTATATTAGAGGTAGTTTGATGCATATTTGGATCCCGAATTATCCGTTGTTTTCGCGAATTCAGTAGTTTCGCGTACCACCTCCTTTTGCGATGAAATTTTCGGTGGCGGTGGACTGGCATCCAAATCTCCAACAAAGGATGCTTTCTTAGGTGCTTTCTCACTATCACTGGAAACTGATGAGTACCGCCTTTTTTGCCAAAAAACATTTTTTCAGTGAAACTATAAACTTACCGTTGTCTCTTTTCGGATATTTTCATGCAAACTGTTGCATCTGTGGATAGCACCTCGCTTCTTTCTTCGAGAATTGTTTGAAGATGAACGGCTTCGGAATAAGTTTATGAAAACTAGCTAATTAAACACCAACACTTACCGACTATTTTATGAATTCAAACATCATACAATTTGGAATTTGGTGGTGGTGGACGCTGATGTGTAACCATATGCTCTATTTTGGCCGCAGAGCTTCTCACCCAATGCGATTTGTTGCCCTCTGTGACCCATGTGCCAGGCACATGGCAACCGTGTTGCCGACGACGAACTCGATTACAACGAACATCTGTTTAATAAAGAAAAAAGTGTAATAGCAGTTTATTCAGGAATACGGCATTCATAAACATTGCCTCTTACCTTGAATTCCTCCACATGTGTATTAACGGGATTAATAGCCAGCTATCCTCGTCTGGGAGCAGAAAGCCCTTGCACTGTACTTCCCTCCTGGTGATGGTGTATTATGGACTAAGCGCATTACTACACCGAAAGATTTTGATGTGAGAGGATGACAGTGGTTTAGAGAAGTAGTCTTCAACAACGGTAAACGAATAAATCAAAAGATTGTCATCGCTCATTTGTTTGATAACCGACGGACGGTTGTTCACCAAAACTGCATTATCAGGGCAGGTGCCCGTGTAGACAGTCCATTCAATAACAGTTTTAGTAACATTTCGTGGTAAACGTCGTATCCGCTGGCTTCTGGTATCATCCAATCGAAGAATTGGATAACACAAACGTGCATCCGCCGCTCTCTAGCGCATTCTGCGGAACACTTTTTGTGCAGGCACCTTCTCGGAGGATATTGTTCGTCGAATTATTTGCATAAGGAATTCATACGGGAACGCGGAAAACAAATCTGGAGGTCCAAATTCACGAACACTCTGGGATAAGTGAATCCATGAATGAACGTTGAAAATGACCTCCTGTTCACCGTAAAGATACATGAAGTTTTCGACGATTTTCCATCCATCTTGCTCAATGAAATCTAGATAATGTTCATACTACCTCTGGGAACTCATCGAATATGTGAAAATTGAGAAGAGTAAGAAATTTCTATACATATCCTCTGGAAATATGCCTCGCAGCACAACCGGACCGATATACAGTAGAAATTGTCTAAACTCATTTTCCTTCCACATTTCATGTTCAGAAAGTGGTCGGCATACACGCTGAAAATCACAGGAGGTATGGTTTTGCACCGCATCTATGCGTTCACCTGCAATTCTAAGCAATGGCCCATAAATCGCAATGCGCTTTGTGACACTACCATGTCTCCATGTTGTGATCAGTTTTTTCATTAACCCCAGGTAGACAGCATGCATGTAGTTGATAGGGAACTGGTTAACTATGTCAATATTCAGAGCCTCAGATGGTGATTCACCAACGTGGTGCCCCTCCTGGTGGTGAACGGGAATCTGCATCCGACCTAAGGCGCCCTTTGGTCGAAAGAAAATATAGGTGCCTATTTTCGGTAACACCTTTGCAATTACAATGACAACAGTTGTAGTAACCGCTATGCTGTTTGACTTGTTTCACAAAGCTCTTGGCTGGGGCATCCGAGATGACGCTGTTGAGAAGCACCTTGGGTGTTTTATCGGTTTGCTGTAGGTCTATACCGCTTCTTGTCAGTGTACCTAACTCCGCCATTGTATGTGGCAGTTATTCGTGTATGTCACCTGGCTTAGACGTGCCGCAATACAATCCAACAACAAACACACGGTAGGTTGGTGTTAAAGTGCGTCCCAGAATGGGCCACAGTTGAACGGTGGAGTTCTTAAACCGAGCCAAACCATCAATGTGACGCTGAAGACTAATAACTGGAACTGCACCAGAATCAACATCTTCCATAACACGCTGTATACAATTCTCGGGGGCAAAATGAATGTAGCTGCCAACGACGATTTTTCGTATGGGGGTGGCACGCGGAGTACACATCAGGGTCCGTGGATCCTCAGGGACATCGTGTTTACGCATCTTCAAGCCCCTCAACAAACACGCACTGCCTTTCATGTTCAGGTTACATTCAATCGCAATCTGTCTTGCAACAGACCGTGCTGACATCGGTACGTCGTTTTCAACCTCAGTTTTACGAGAATTCCTGGTCATTTCTACGAAACTGTAACTTAAAAACAAAACTGGATTACCTTGCAATCTCTCATTACACCTGTTTATGCTGTCATCAACCGGTTTGCGAACCTTCGGTGGCAATATGTAGCTTGTGGAGGGCATCGGCTCAGCTCTTACTGGTTTAAAGTGTAATGGGTAATATACTCACTCTATTTGTGTTGGGAAATTATACTTCTCTTGGAATGTGTTCTCATTGGAATCACTTGTCACATTACCAGCTTTAAGGCAATAATCATTAATTAGATCGGGAACTCAATCCGGTGGACCTTCGGGGTAATCTGGAAGGCAATGTCTATCTAAAAGAGGTGAAATATTTGTCACTATTATCCGAAAATTGTAGATTTGTATTCAGACCAGTAATTTCCGATAACAGTTCCCATCTGGGCTCACGGTTTCATCTCCATTGAGTAGTTCGTGATGAGCCACAAATTCTCCCAATAATCGTCCTCATTATAAACTTGGGTAATGATACTAGCTGACTAAACTGTAATAAAGATACCAAGAGACGATATATATATATATATATTTATGGGTATAATAACATGGCAGATAGTTGAACAATATCAGCAAATATTCAACTACAGAAAGCCCACGTGACTCACTGCACACTGAGAGCGTTGACATGAACAGTGCGCGCTTCGAAAATCGAATGACTTTGCTGTGCACTTAAAAAAATCAACAAACGGAAATCTAAAAATAGGATTTATTACAAAAAACATTAATTTATTTAGATGTCAATGGTCATAAAACGGCCTAAAATGAAATAAAAAAGCACTGATATTCTTTCATAAATAAGTAATTCAATAGAGAAGACATTGGAAATCGAGAATAAATTTTTTGGCCGAATTTTTCCCATTGCAAGATAATTACGGAAGCTAATGGTGAATATGAATGATCTTGTTAAACCTGCTGATTACAATACCGTTTCAGGATGATTAATTGGATATTTAATAAGTGTTCCCCAAGGGGTCACTCAAAGGACTGCCGAGTGTCTTTCTGTGCTACCTGGGAAGTAATTTTATTGTAAAAAGCAAAAATGTAACCGGTTCACAAACCCGGGAACAAGCAGGGACGAACAACTTGTAGGAAGGCAGGCAGGCAAGAAGGCCGACACCCGCTCATACGTCGCAATGCATGCGAATGCCGCCAAACCGGCATTCAAACCGTGAATCGATCGATCAACCAATCGATCGATCAATCAATTTGATCACAAGCGTGTATGAAAACTAAATAGTCAGTTCTAGGCCACAACAGCTAGTGCAAATGTTCCGATGTAAACATAAGCCCAATTTGTTAAACAGTCAACGGAATTTCGCCGGCGGACGTCAATCGTATATGCCCCTGACAAGATTCTGCAATTATTATTATTATTATTATTATTATTATTATCTACTCATGAGTAGCGTGTAAACGATCCTCAAAATCCTGATAAAAAGTTATTTTGTAAATGTAAAACCTGGTGAGAATAACAAAACTGATAATAAAAACATAATAAATTGATATAATATCGACGACAGTAATAATTTCGGTGGTATAAAAATGACATCTGTTTATGAAATATGAATATAAAGCATCTTGTCTTGTTTTGCTGAACCATCACAGGACCTGGTCTTACGATGCGTATCCCAACGATTCCAGTAAAAAGAGAGTTGAAGAACATTGCGAGCCTTTACTGGTATCACCAGCCAAAACGTGGTCGTAGTCGTGGTAAATTAAGGGAAAGAGAATATGTGGTATTTATGGGGTTGCTCACTGTCTAGACATTTGTCCGGAATGGGAGTTACGTGGGTGGCGATGGAGGACATGCTAGAAATTAGGTCATCGAACTCCAAACTTTTACTCTGACGCCCACGTATTCAGTACGATCGAGAAAATGTCGACACGTTCACACGGTCACGACTGATCCCAATCCGGTTCTGATTCATATCGTGAGAATTCTCAGGGGAAGGTGATACTTTTCCTGACACAAGTGAATCCATACTGTTTTCCTAAGAAGTTTATCATGACAAATAATGGTTTATGATACAACACCGTTTCCAGTGTATTTAACCAGCAGGAAGGCCTCTACCAAGAAATACCAACCGATGTTCGACGCGACCCGGGATAATGATATTGGTTTTCAGGGCTACATCTTTTAATTCATAGCTGACTTTCTAAACATTGTGTTCAATTTATGTTTTCGATAACATGCTTAACTCAAAACTTTGTCAGTAAAATCAGCATTTCACAGTGAATGTTTATGAGACCTTTATTTTCATGAAGCAAAAGACTCAATTCGGTAATAATATGAAAACATAAAAATTATTTGGATTCCGTTGTCTTCCATTAAAATATGAAAATTGGAGGCGATGACCTGAACAAGTGAGCACTTAACCCAACCAACCACCCAGAATTCCCTGCCTTAGAAAACCATAAGTCTTTGTTTGATATCTGGCGCTGCGTTTACTTTGATGAATAACATGGTTTTGAACTTATCGGTAAAGCGAATTTTACTCACCCCAAATCTGGATAACTTCGCTCATGCAGCGCAATTCATCTGGATGCCGTGAGGGACGAAATAGATAATCGGATTCGGAGGCAAAACATAACATTGCATGCAGTAGGGACTGGAAGAAATAACTGAACGGTAGAATAAATAAATGGAAGAAATCATTGATCATTTTACTGGGGAATTTCGGAACAAACCAAAGAGATTGAGCTGAACAATACCACTGAAAATTCACTTTTTCAATTCATCCGACAAATAAGATAACAGTTTGACGCAGCGGTTCCGATTGCTGCATTTCGGTTGCCCTGTGCATGGAAATGTACACTATAGAATGCGAAAGCTGCAAACAGTACTAGTGTAACGAGAAGGCGAGTTGGCTAGCAAAACGTTTATTGATTCAATTTGAAAACAACTGGTGTATGCGTTCATTTATATACAATCAATTTTAAACCGTGCGGTAGTATGATTGATGCCTCATTCTGCTGGTCAATCCCTGTTGGTTTTGGTCCACAATTGGCACGTACGTTTACTCTTCTTCCGCGTGCCGTTCCGACTGGTTTGACCCGATCGTATCGCGAGATACGTTGGTAGACAACTCCGACGTTGTGGTATTCGGTGGATATCTTCCTGGCTAGATGTGGATTGATCGTCGGACTGTTATTATCGATTCGTTCGTTTCGAGTGGTAGTCGACATTGTCTCACGAAGTACTTCCAGCCGCTACGTCTGCGCATCTGGTTAGAGGGGCCCTATTCTTGATTCGTTCGCTAGCCAGGGCTCTCTTTGTACCACCTTCCATCACACCAGGTTGAAGATACAGAATACACCTAGACTAACCATAGGAGGAAATAGGGTAGATGAAAGAAAAAGCGATCCGTCGCAAACACCTGGAAATTTAGACGGCACCCCGGATGCATTCAAACCTTCTGCATATAGGCCGAGATTTGTTCATTAGCGAGATGTAGTTTTCCCAGTCTAA
>UZAN01047196.1:6060-26777 GCA_900618425.1 Echinostoma caproni
TAACACACTGATGTCGCTGGAGAATTTTATGGTAAGCCTGATCGACGGTCACCGTGTGCCTCCACCCCCAGGCTAAAGTCGCAATAATATACTGACTACTCATAAGTAGAAGAAGACGGGAAACTGGTCATAAAAATGTACGAAATAAAAATAAGGGGAAAATATCATCGATGGGATAACGCCCACTGATGTGCTGCAAAAACGTTTCGATGTCCATCTCAATGTTTGAGGGCGAAAAGTGAAACCAGTAGCGGTACTGAACTTCGTCCAAAGGTTCCCACCTCCTGTCACCAACGGAGCCTGAAACTGCCTTCAGTCTGCTCTTTACCCCGGCTCCAATAGCCTTCCACGTTGTTGGTGTGGACTCCTGTCGCCTGGTTGATGAATCCTAGGGAATGGTTCACCGGTAAGTGCGTATCTCCCAAGGACGACAGCGTCCGATAGGCTGCCCATTCATCCGAGCACATGATGGTACCAGGCATCATTCATCGTTGTATTATCGGCAAAAGTGTGCTTGCCGATCGGTCATCCACCTTTTCGAAGTATCCCTTCCCTTCGAATCGGTCATACATTCCAAAAACCCAAACAGTTTCGAATGGTATTCCTCTTCCATAGTTACATTTGTTGACAACGGTTTCGTCGATTTCGACAATCTTGGACGGACCACCGAGCTGTTGGTTGGGGGAAAGCAGCTTGTGGGAACATATCTCGCGACAGAGCATGTACCGTTGATCTTTCGGACAAACGACACATGCTACTGGCCAGCACAACAGAAATTTCTAACACAAAGTATTAGCTCCAAGAGCAAACATAGAGATATCTTCGAATTCCCGAAGAATGTGCCCTTTCCAAGAGAAACGGTTTTCTTGCAGCGATAGCAGCGGAAAAGAAATCCATGGAGCGCCTTGCCAAATTCCGGAAGATTCATAACGTGACCGCAGATACAGTCACACTTTTTTCGCCAAAAAATTCCTGTCCTGCAGCTATTCAACAGAAGAAGCTCCTTCAAATTCTGATAAAAACGACCGCATTCACGAGGTGTGTAACATATTCAGCGCACAAAAATGATGGGACATTTAAACAAATTAAGGTAATTAGATATAATGTACATTATACATTTTTGAGTTATATATTTAATAGGAAAATTTTTCATGTAAAATTTATTTTCAAAAATTCAACGAAATGAAAAGGTTTACCTGGGACGACTGTCGATCAGGTCTACGAATTTTATTCGCCGACATCTCGGTTATCGTGGGCAACCTTTCTAAAGGCAGATATTTCAGTAAAATGACTCCAAGGAAAGGATCACAAGTCAACAGATGTTTCGTCATGTGTGTGTGTGTGTGCGATTGCTAAGTAGTAGATAAAACTGGTAGAAAATTATGACGATACAGAATCGCTTTAAGTAACACTAACATGGTGATCAATACAATTAAAAGTATTATTGTAATAATATTCCAAATTATCAGAAAGCCATTCATCATGTCATATCAACGTAGCCCGTGTAATACTGAAAGTGCTCGAAAGTATCGTACTCCCGCTATTGCATTCTTGCTTGAAGTTGTTGATCAAATGCGGGTATGCAAACCACCAGCACCAGGCTATCCAATCCAGCTCTCACCTTCAGATTTATCGTGCTATCTGCTGACATTTCCCAAAAGAGAACAAAACAGCTTTGTGCTTATAAGAAGAATACTATTCAAATTATTATGGTTATTATTATTATTATCACCGATAATATCCTGAAAGTCTGTTTCTTTGCAATTTTCATTCAGGTGGCAAAGCAAGAAAAGGGAGAATTCCATTTGAGATTTGTACCCTGCCACCTCAGGCAATCTATCGTCGTGCGGATGGTGGCCCTCCAATCATGTACATCCCGAAACAGCCGATTCTCACCGACCAGAGTGAGCTCATTTTTGCTGCTCTTCTAATCAGAGCAGGCTGGTTTTAAATTGTTTTATTGTTTGTTTAGTTGCGTTGACGATGGAACAACGATTGTCTGATTCGATTAACCGTATGTGTTTGTGCACTCAGGGTATAATGTTCGCATGTGAAGAACATGGATCGGTGTTTGGATGATGCGATTGTAGGGCCTCCTTTACTTCTTTCAAGACACAACTATCGAAACAGACTAGAGTTTTCACTCACAACGAACACACCATTAGTTCTGAGGAAAGAGTATTTGACCATCAATCTGACGCAGATGACCTGGTAACAAACAGACAACAATGGCCGATGTAAAAACGACCTAGAGGACACGTGTTCAGTGTGTGCCTGCGTTTCAGTTATCTTCACAATTCACAAACAAGATATTGGTAAAATCCCTATCAAGTCTTCTTTTCGCGTCTGCTCTGATCATAAGTTGTTCGTAATTGAGAGTAGAGAAGAATTTAGTTAAATTATATGGTAGAACAAACGAAGAAAGAAGTGAGAAGCTGGAGAGCACCGGACAGCTGTTTCGACCTGGTTGGCTCTCATCAGCACCAAGCGAATCCATCGACCCAAACGGGGACCGAACCCCGGGACCTCGCAAACGCAGGCATGCTACCTGCTTCTCCACCGGGAGCTAACCGGATCGTTTTCATTTTCCATTTACAGGATATACCACAAACCATCTTTGAGAGCTTGTTGCACCTTACTTTGCACATCTCAGCCCTAGACCACGGGGTTCTGACCTTGCTGGAACTGTTTCAGTTCGACTATCTGTTCTGTGAAAGTAGAGAAGGATTTTTGTCAATAATATATCGTGTATAAGGAAAATAAAGAACGCTCTGAGCAGTGGCCTGTTGATAGTATACTTGTGTTCTACATGCGATGTCCTGGGTTCGAACCCCGGGTAGGTCGATGGATTCGAGCACTGCTGCGCTTTCCCTGTCAACAGCTCGATGGGGGAGAAGTGTATGCTTAAACATGAATCTCTAAGCATTTCATTGTCAAGACCAATAGACTGGCCGTGGGCAGATCATCTGACCTAACTGATTCCGCTTATACTTTCATCCCAGTTGTGATATTTAGAATGCGCATGTGTTTTGACAAGAAGAGCAGGTTCATCAGATTGATCGCTGACACCTATCAACTCTACCTCTGTCTGTCTGTCACTCAAACTGATAGGTCTGCATATTTCTCCCTGATTCCAGCACGATTCACTGCTGAACTACCACCGGAACATCCATTTCAAGATGACTCTGCATGGTATATGAACCTGCCAAAACGGGAATACATCAGTTTTCACGATGCCGCGAAACACAACGATATTCGTAAGTGTACCGCGTTTCGTGTTTTAAAATGTGTTCGATACTGTGGGCAAACCAGTTCTCCCAATTATTGTAAACTTCTTTCCTTTAGTAGCACACTTCCTGCTACGTGATATATGCGATTCTTTTCGTCAGCATTTGAAAATGCACCAATTTCTTTACTTCTGCCCCCCCCTCCCCGCGGTAGTTTGTGCTCAGTTCGACCCGTCGCATGTGATCATACACCCTTAAGCGATTGTCGGACATAAAAAAAGAACGGTTCTATCGTATTTCAACTGCCGGTAACTCGTTTTTTCTGGAGTAGGTCAGTTTCCAACTGTAAACACTAATACTATTTAAAAATCTCCCCACATATTTACCTTATTGTTTCATTTCAGCATCCATTCGACTCGCGATATCCGAGGGCTATCCAGTGGATACTAGGAACAAATTTTATAAAACTCCACTAATGGTAGCCGCGCATTATGGCAATTTGGAAGCAGCGATTGCTCTCATCGAGTTGGGGTCAGTCAATGTTTAGTGTCCATTGTGAGACAGATTGGCTTAACTGCACCTGTAGTTTGGCCCTTTATTCCGGTGTGTGTGTGTGCATTGGTGCTTCTCCATCCATGATGAGATCGACAGCCAGGTGCATGTTTATCCCAATTTTTGGAGTCTGATGCCACGCAAGTGCACTCATTTTTATTAAATGGAATTTTGGGAGCAGTTGACGACAAAAAGCACTGACCGTTTGTCTCACTCAGTCATTCTGGGATTTGTCAGTAGTGATGGACATGCACTACTGATGAGAGCCTATTGCTTCCCAGTGTATGGTCTACCGAAAGAGCCGAGGAATGTACGTGAAGTTGAAGTTTGAAGAATAGTCGGATCTAATCAATCAGTTTCTCAATTATGTCACTTACTACTTACAAGTAACTCCGAGTTACAGGCGAAAAATTAATTAATGTATCCGTCACCAAACATTTTGACACTTCACAGTGAAACATGCTGCCGCTAGCCTAGTCCAAAATGTTCGTACGCATGCACACACTCACACAAGCACGCACATGAGACTGATTTTACTTCCGAAGTTAATGTTCTCCATATTTAGACATGTTATGGTTCCAATCACCGTGTATTCCCGCCCGCCCCCGCCCACACACATCCGACTCATGTTCAGGGCGGACGTGAACGCTCGGGATAATTTCAAATGGACTCCGTTACATCATGCCGCATATTCTGGCATGATTGATGTGGTGGAGCTGCTGATCAACAACGGAGCATTGATTGACGCGCGTGCATTGAACGGTGGAACTGCCCTGTCTCGTGCGATTGAATGTTCTCGGCTGAATGTGGTAGACTACATCATGTCCAAGGGGGCCAAAGTCGGATTGGAAACACGAAAAGGTGGGTGCTATCGGTTATAACTATTTACACACCCCAGTTTACACATCTGTGTGATGGGTAAATTGTCTTGCTCTTATCTGGTTACTTTTCTAACTTGTTTCTTTTATTTTGAAAAGTTCAGTAGCCTCGGTGGGATTCCAATCCATGGAACAGAGCACGTTATATCACCTTAGCTACAAGGCCACACCGGTAGCACTGAGCTTTTCACATTCGAATCACCTATTCAACTTACAGAGGCGTATGGAATATACCAGATAGCATGTAAGCCGACTGCCAAGACAGGTTTTCCGTTGAATTCACCAGAGTCCACCGAATGAACATCCAAGGCAAGGTTGATCGTTCGAATGGTTGTTTGGCAGATTGATCTGTCTGGTTACTTGTTTACCTGTCTATTCGTTGGTGGCAGCTCATTTAACGATAAACCGAACCATTTTCATCGGTATTTTTTGCATATATTCGCATGATTTTGGTTTGTTTGTCCCGACCTAGTCGTGGATTCCACTCATTCATGGCTTTGTCATTGTGCTGATAGTAAACGGTGAAATATGTTATTTTTTAAAGTCTAAAAAACATGTGAGGTCATAACGGAAGGTGGGATGGGAGATGAGGCCAGTTGAAATGCAATGGATTTAATACACATCTGAGCATGCATGTGTGTGTGTTCATTTTCAATGAGTTTCGAAATCCTCATCATTAACACCTCGGGAATA
Organism: Echinostoma caproni; assembly: GCA_900618425.1. Classification (NCBI taxonomy): domain Eukaryota; kingdom Metazoa; phylum Platyhelminthes; class Trematoda; order Plagiorchiida; family Echinostomatidae; genus Echinostoma; species Echinostoma caproni. The sequence goes on from UZAN01047196.1 coordinate 11,411, forward strand.
TGTCTCCCTGTTCCTCCTTACCCCCTCCTCCTCGATTGATCACCGTATGCAGGAGACAATATGTATGAAGTAGCTCTGGCCTGGGCCGATCCACGGGTGATTGAACACGTTCACGACAAGTGGGAATTGGCACAAGAGGTGACGGACAAGAAGAAGCAAGGCAGTCCACGGGCAAAGAAGGTGAGTTCGAACAGCCCACGTGATCTGCATCCACCGGTTAACCGATCGACGCACACACACACACACACACAGACACATGCAAGCGCGCACAAGTTGATTGTTCCCGTCCCTCATCTGATTGGTATTTCGGTCCCGTATAGTTGATTGTCTGATTTTCAGTTAATGACATTTTGATCGTTGATTTTGATTGAACTGCTCGGACCCGCAGTCTTTGAGTCGAACGCTTTGGACAGCTTTTGAAGGCTCCTTTGGTCACAGTAGATGGTTGTTTTACTTTGACGTACTGCGTCATTTGATTGTGTCTTGACAGTGCAAATGCGCACTCCCCGATTTGCCTGACGATTCTATAGTACCGCACTTCAAGACAATCTCGTCTTCTGTTGACTTCAGCATTCATGCGTCACTCGATCATTGGGACAGAATTCTAGTGAGAAATCCACAGAGCACATGTTTCTCTGGTGATTCTATAACGAGTGATTTTGCATAGCTCAGCAGGAAAAGGAGCTTATTGCCTTTGAACGATCCTCGTTTCGACTGATTGGATTCCGGTCAGATTAACGACAAGTTTTCCATAGTGTCGTGATCACTGAGTTTTTTTTCATCACTGTTCATGATCGTTATTTTGTCGTTTCCGAAACGTACAGAATGGACACATGGAATTCCAGTGTTCTACTCACTTCGGTTTCACGTCAAGGTAGACAAATTTAGCCGTTTTGTTACGAACCCTAAACGAGGGAAACGATTCTCGAGCGCTACCGGATTGGGGATCGAGGGGGGGGGAGATTCCGGAGCCAACAAACGTGTACCAGACTTTGAAGTCGATACGCCGCGTATGATAGATTAATTCCAGCATAGGTTATCTCACCCCACGATGGAACCGTACACTTTCAGTGTCGGTTTCTTTCTGTTATTGTTGCCTCTCGGATGAAAGTTCGATCAAGCAAACAAGGGGAGTAGTGGTATCACGAGAGTGATTGGTGTACAACGAGAAAACCAGATATGTAAATATTGTGTATATGAAAAGGAATGATCCAAGCTCAACGCCTTACTAAAACTTCCAGTTATCGATTAAGCAGATCCCAGCCGTGTAAACCAAACAGTAAGTAATACGAAGTCAATAACTTTTATTCACTAAAGTTTTATCTACGAAGACTGAATGAATCTCTCCTATTGACTGGACTATTTCACTAATCACTGTTCTCATACCTCTCCCATGCATGGGTCATACTTGGTCACATTTGGCTGTGTTTCAATATAACCATCAACTTTGACAGGCACTTGGCAAATTCTATCCTGTGACAGATATCAAACTCTGGGAATTTAGAACCGTTGCGCTAACCCCTGGTTGCATTTATCTTTTCTTTCAAGCACAGCCTCAGTTGAAGTTTATTTGCACTTTGATCCGATGAAACTGTGTCACAAATGGCAAACTGTGATCATAAACTGACAGGCTCACTCACAACCCTCCTTAATCGTCTGCACATCGGATGAGGAAAGCCGACTAGTTCATGTTAATCTTTCGCTGCTCTTGAAAAACAAGCCACAGTTGTCAGTCATTGCAAGATGAACTTAACGGACGGTGAGTAAGCGCGTCGCGAACCATACCGAGGCACTTTTCATTCGCTTGCTTCATGCAAGAGACTCGTCAAGGTGTTTCCACCATCATGGCACTGTATGCAGTTTCCTGAATGTGGATGTCTCCCTTTATCTGTGATCCCGTGACTGAAATTGGACATGATTCACTTTGGCTCTACTCCAACGTTCGAATCCCTCATCACTATTTCCATCGACCCATCAACTCGCTTGGCTTATATTTAGAAACCACACACCGCCTAGTACCTCCATCTCGCAATCAAAACCAGCATCGTGTAAACTAGATATCTTCTATGCATATATACATATATATATATATACATATATATATATTTGTGGCTGTTTTAGTTAGAAAATGATCGCAAGTTGCCTTTATTTAAATACTATATAAATAGCACAAATCTTTACAGATACGGATCCAAAATACCATGGATTTAAGGCAGAATATAGGGACAGAAAAGGGTAAAACAAAAACCAGTAAACATGTGGGAATAACATGTTTTTACCGCACGCCATGTTCATTAAGCTACAGTCGTTTAGTTCTTCCAACTTACTGGACGTAATCATAGATTTTTCAGATTGACAAGCTGCTGAATATGGATTCTTTCTTTTGTGTAAACTAACGGTCACGTACAGTGGGAACGTACTAGCCACCGGTTTGCATAAAACATCTTGCCTGTACCCGACAATATCAAATTGCTTTCTTTCTCCGCCTCGTCGTCGTCGTCGTTTTAGAGAAAGACTCGCTAGTGTCAGGTAGGTAAACCAAGTGTGCGGGCATGTTGAGTTCACACCGAGTCGACTAGACAGCCGGAATCTGGCTTGCCAGAGCTTGATCATAGTCGATCGTATCACTGGTGATTGCGGTGAATACAGCGCTTGTAGTTTGTCCATTCATTAGATTTCCTCAGTACTGTATAGTAGCGGTTGATCAAATTATGTGAATGCTTCAGTTTGGTGCCAGGCGATGAATCAAAATACGCTTTATGAGTTATCGGCTAACCGACTGGAATTTTAGCCTGTTTCGAACAATTTTGTGCTTACCTGGCTTCGCAATATGATGCATTAAAAAAAAGATAAAAACCGATTATTGAGGGACTATAACGTTGTTGTCATTGTTCTTGTTTTCACGCATAGCGTCCTCAAACTGCCACCTCGGTCGCCTCATCCAAACGGTCCACGGGTGCGATTCGTCTGCAACCCCCTGATCCCATGCCCGGAACCGGAGCCGCTACTTATCCGTCTGATCAGATCAATTTGACCCGCGGTCTGGACACAGTGGTCGCGGCTGACGATGCACGTGTCTGTCCGCGTTATCCGTGGTATCCACTGCCTACTCGATCGGAACGCCTTGCTCGACTGATCGAGGCTCGTGAACGTTACGGATGGGATCATGGTTTACCGGGTGTTCCTGATCAGCCGTTTGATAGACATTTAGCGGAACGATTCGAAGCAGTGGACGTGGAGGCAGAGGCGGCCTAGTGGAATAATCATGACAATTGTAGACTTTCCAGATTCCACTTTTGATGTATTTTTCTCCCTGTGTGTGTATGCCCATAAATGACTCCCAATATTTGTCCCGAAAGAACACAAATGATAGAACTCCGAGATGAAGTGAGGTTAGTATTCAGTCTATTTTTTTTTTCAATAAACAAATGCGACCGAACTGGTGAAACAATTGTAGAAATGAAAAAGAAAAGTAATCGGTGCTGTCCGTGTACCAAAATGTGGTCAGCTTCATTCACAAAAATTTAATGAAGCACATCTTATGGCGACATTGATTTTTGCTAGGTGCGATTGGTTTGACGGTTTCTAATTATCTAATCAGAAGGAATTAGATTAGTAGTGGAATAATTAATTGATATTGATTCGAATGAACTCTCGGAAGGGACAGTGGGTATGATGGTGCACTACTGATGAACTTTAATGAGAGCGCGAAACTCGAGTCTGTAATGCTTCCCGAGTTTATGATTGACTGGATGAACTGAGGATTGTGCGTGTGACGATGAACTCCGAAGGATACTCAGTTCAAATCAATAACAATGTGTACCCCGTTGACCATGACCGAGTAATAAACCTGCTCAAAACAATGGACACAATAATTTCACGATTCATTTGAACTTATATCCTCGAGCACGACAGACAAGTTATACAATCAATTACATACAAGAGAAGATGCCACAGATCCCAGAGTCGCGCTCATCAGTGTGTGCTTGAGTTGGCCAGCCCATTCTGGATTCGATCATTCTCATGGAAAGCTCTTGTATGTCCAACATGTAAACCAGGTTACATCCAAACTGACCGGAATCAGGGATTTTAAGTGGACTCAAATGTGGCCTCTGTTGTTGACAATCGAGTTTAGGTCTGACTGGATGAATTGCCGTTGAAAGCATCGGAAGATTAATTCAGTTAGGAGTAACGCTTATGGTGGGGCAGTGGTTTAGTCGCTCTAAATGGCGTGCTTTGAACCCTATGGTCCGAGGTTCGAACCCCCCCCCCGACTTTGGTGGTAGGTGGTTTTACTGTCGTCCGGTTCAATCCCACGCATAAGACATCGGGGCTGTATGTAGTTCGCCACTTCAAGTGCCGGGGCTCAGGTTACCGGTTTCCACCACTGAACAGCAGGTCTTTGTGATTATGGGGTTCGCCCCGTTTTGGTCCTCGTCACACTAAGCTGTGTAATAACAAAAATTACTCTAGTGTAACGGTAAGTTGAAATAATTGTATGAAATCATGCATAAAATCTTGCACAGAAAATAAGTGTATCAACAGACCAATCTATCACCCACAGTGACTGCTCACGCGAGAACAGGCGCATAAACAATCGGGTAAACTAAAAAGTGTTCACCATTTGTAATAATTCGTGCAGTGTTTGGGTTCACTGTGTTGATGGGAATTAGTGCAATTCAGTCATGTAGTGCATCAATATTTTTTGAGCAATACAAGTTCAAAAGCAATCAATAGGACTAATACAGTTCGGCCCATTTTGCACAACCATCGATCGGGGAAATTTTCCGTCTCGGTTCGACTACTCGTCTATTTTATGATGAACAGCAAACGGGGCGAACCCCATAGTCACGAGAACCTGCTGTTCCGTGATGCTAACCGGCAACCTAAGCCCCGGGAATGGGAGTGCCGAACCACTTAAGGCCAAGCGTGATGCTGAACCGAACGACAGTTGGGCGGCGGTGGCAGGGCTCGAACCTCAGACTATGGGATCGAAAGCACGCCGGTGACGGATTAATCCACCGTCCTGATGGACTAATCAGGAAAAAAAGAAAACCTTGAGGAAGTCTTGTGATATAATGTGACATTGAAAATCATAAGAACTGGATTCTTTAGAAAATCGGGTAAATACAACAGCGTTACTGTTTACGATACTGAATCACTGCACTGAATGACTATTGTTGTGGCCTGCAATCGACAGAAATTTTTATATAGTATCATCATCATCATTGTACAGCGAGATACAGTGAAGCAAACTTCACTGATTGCTGCCAAGTTAACAATGTACAAGTACCAAGTAAGCGAGAAAGTACAAGATGGGGAGGGATTGGGTCTAACTGGCGAGAGGTAAAGTAAGCAAACCTCTATAGTCAATACACACAAATCACACAGTCGAACTGTGCATACATACCGATTTAGGCCTACTGACCTGATAGGTAGTGACAACAAGAACACCACTGCTGTCGGTTAGTTGCTATATATTCTTCAATGTCCCCAACCAGCCAGTTGTAGTCTTTTGAACCACAGCCTGAAAAGCGGGAGACACCTACTCTACTTACTGGTTCTGTGCATTTCTCGTTTTCACATCATCTTTTCTTTTTCATTTTTACTTCCTTTTATTGAATGCACAATGATACAATTTTCAGGAAATGGGAAGTGGCCGATCAAAGGGCTACCATACAACACACAGAGAATGCAGAGAGTCAGGCGGTGGGATTCGAACACACACGTCCTCCGAGGGTGATAATTTACCACCGGGTCACGACCGCCTCTAAGTGATTTCTTCCTACCTCGAGCCGAAACAGCAGATAAAGAGCGACGCGGTTGACGGTAGCTGTGCATACGCAATAATTGTCCTAACAAGTGAAGTTTCCTCATCTGAATTCTTTTATGTGATAGTAATTTATCACTGAATCATTACCACACAGTTGCTTACACGCTCGCATCATCCAATCCTTTGCATAACAGCATTGACTGAGTGATTGGTTGACGTGAACTGTCACTACACGCACGCCTCGGGACTTGCTCTATTCCCTCCTATTGGAGCACGAGCAAACATTTTGAATAGAACACAAAGTGGTGAACAAGACTTGTGTTCTTTGGATAATATACATCATAATTGATATAGCTCGGGTAAAATACGGTAGAGAGAAAGTACAAAAAATTAATTCATAACCTTGAACGAATGTCTCATCGTACAGCGAAATACAGTGAGGCGAACTTCACTGATCGCTGCCAAACTCACAATGCATAAAAAGTTAGTGGTAAAATTTAAGATGGACAGGGGTTGGATCTATTTTGAGGAAGAGAGAAGATAAGCCCTTATGGTCAACACAGAGTACGCAATCGAACTCTGCATACATACTGTTTCAAGCATTCTGACCTGATAAGAAACGACAACAAGAACGCCACTGCTGCCGGTTCGCTGCATATCCTTCGGCGTCAACCAACCAGTGTGGAGTCTTTCGAACCCCAACCTGGAAGGCCAGAGACACCTACTCTACCTAATGGCTCTGTGCATTTCTTCATGCCTCGTCTCCACGTCATCTGTTGATCTCCACGTGGTTTCCAGCAAATAAAGCGCGTTGCGGCAGACGATGGCTGGGCATACGCAATACGTGCCCTAGGCAGCGAAGACTAGTAATCTGAATTCGGTATGCTACCTGAACGAATGTAGATAATGTCCGCTGTTTCCGTTACGATTTCTAGTCCGAACTTCATGGAAATTCGGATGGGTGAGTGCAAATAGGTGGGTGGAGGGTCATGAGAGACACAATGGAATATTGCATAACCCCGACTAGATCGGATGCAAACCCGTTCAAATCACAAGAATTCCCTGGGATCGACACATGTGAAAATTTGTTTTCACTAGCTGCTCGAAAACACCATCACGAATTATCGTCCGTTAGTTACTCCGACGCGTGTGGATCTGATTCATCATCCTGAGATACCAGTTTAGTAGAATCTTTTACTTATTCACTTCTACCATCATGTTATTTGGGACTGCCCCCCCCCCTGGCTCGGAATGTGTTACGACCACCACTATTCTATCCAAATGATCCTATCCACCGTTCAACAGCCTCCGCAACCAAAGGTGGAACCTAATTATCTCGGAGGGGGGGCGACATTGAGCATCTATCCGCAGTGGTCCTATTGTTGACTGCGTGCGTGTCTATCCATCGAGTAGATTTAAAACTTTTGTATCATTTGGGACCTCTCCAAACAGCCCCGTGGCTTGATCGACACCGCATGTTTATATCTGTAAATCTTGCGCCTGTGTTCTCTCGGGGAGAATGTCATCAACGCTGCTGGTGTGCAATACAGTGCAGTGTTTATAATTCGGAAATAGACAATTATCGGGGCCACGTGTTTCGCCCTGTTCGGACCAACCTTGTATCCGCCGTGTCCTCTCAGCCCAAGGTATAGTTAGTGCACAAAGTTCGTGAGCATTCAATCAGTGTCCTCACTCATCACTGTCGTGAGCACCATTTGTTTGGCAACCAATGTGCGTCCTGTGCGGGGGTTGTGCTCTTGTGAGTCTCACTGTGACCAGTGGGCGATTTTTCTTCCATTTGCATCAGAGAGAGTTTCTGTTGTTAAACTCGAACCCAGTTCAGTGATCGGTTCTGTAAAGTTTAGAACAGACATTACAATCCTCAAATCTCTTACCAGAATTTGAAGGAAGAGCATACGCTAAAGTACACATTCGTCAGACAAGACACTCTCTCAAAAATGAGTATGGGAAATCATCATCGTGTAGCGAACTTCACTGATCGCTGCCAAACTCGCAATACACACAATGTTACTGGTAAAATTTAAGGTGGATAAGAATTGGACCCGTTTCGAGGGAGGGGGAAGGTGAACCTCTATGGTCAACACACAGAGTACGCAATCAAACTTTGCATACATACCGTCTCAAGCATTCTGACCTGATAAGAAGCGCCACTGCTGTCGGTTCACTGCCATATCCTTTAGTATCTCCAATGGCTCTGAGCATTTCTTCATGCCTCGTCTCCACGTCATCTGTTGATCTCCACGTGGTTTCCAGCAAATAAAGCGCGTTGCGGCAGACGATGGCTGGGCATACGCAATACGTGCCCTAGGCAGCGAAGACTAGTAATCTGAGTTCGTTGTGCTGGCAGGTTTATACCTGACAAACTACCAAACACATGACGGCTTACCTCCACGTTACCAACCCGTTGATCAATACATCCACGGTCAGGCCCGAATCCGGTTTGCTGTTCACGAATGTTGGTCTCTCTTAAAAGCGTCAGACGCCGAAGTATAACCGAAGCTAGCACTTTGGTGACGATCGGGATAAAGGAATATGTTCCTGTGACCAAATGCCGCGCAGTAGGGTGGTAATAGAGCTCACGAGGTTCTCGACCCCCATCTTGAAAAGGGTGCGAGGGAGCTCATCCGGTCCTGCTGCCTCTCCTCGCTTTAGAGCTTGAATGCAAGGCTGAACTTCTGCTTCTGCTGGAGGATCGCAAGACACTACCCAAAGAGAGGCAACCTGGTTAGTACTAGGCCAGCTGAACTGTTCGCTGAAGTATTTCGCTCAGCAATCAAGCCATCCATTCCTATTGTGAATAGCTCGTTCCCTCTCAGCGCAGACTGTTTCACTAACTGGAGTTCGCCGACCTCTCGTATTGCGTATCAGTCAGAACAGTCTTTGACTATTCCCTGATGCAGATGCTACTTCCATTTCACTACCCATTGTTGCCCACCAGTTCTCACGGTCCTTCCTGAGCTGCCGTCTAACTCTATTTCGATCCTGACAGGTCGGGATTTGTCGTCTTTTTTCTCCATAAAAACTACCGACTACTGCTTCTGCGGGAGGATCGCAAGACACTACCCAAAGAGAGGCAACCTGGTTAGTACTAGGCCAGCTGAACTGTTCGCTGAAGTATTTCGCTCAGCAATCAAGCCATCCATTCCTATTGTGAATAGCTCGTTCCCTCTCAGCGCAGACTGTTTCACTAACTGGAGTTCGCCGACCTCTCGTATTGCGTATCAGTCAGAACAGTCTTTGACTATTCCCTGATGCAGATGCTACTTCCATTTCACTACCCATTGTTGCCCACCAGTTCTCACGGTCCTTCCTGAGCTGCCGTCTAACTCTATTTCGATCCTGACAGGTCGGGATTTGTCGTCTTTTTTCTCCATAAAAACTACCGACTACTGAGATATCCAATGCCTTCGACGGGTTTCAGGCTCAGACCCGCAAGCAACATTCGCTGCAGAATGCATTGCTCGCCTAGTCTGATCCCATTGCTCATCTACATCACCATGTTGAGGTGCACATAGCTCACGCATTAGGTCCGATTCATAGCGTTCACGAACAGCCGGAACAGATAGTCGATGATGATCTGTACGAGTTTGCTGAATTCGTCATCGGCCAGTTATTCGGAGAGTGAACTGTATCAAAACTAATCCGTGATCAGACTCAACACAGGTGGTCCAATAGGACCTGCAATTTTGCACTGAGCCACACCAACGGTAACTTACTGCTATGTGGTCGATTTGAGTTAGCGTATCAGTTGAACTGAATCGCCACGTTGCCGTCCGTCGAAAGCTGTCGGAAGTTGGTGCTTGATAGGAANGATGGTTTGCACAGAACTGAAGAAGTCGATCACCGTTATCTGGGCAGAGCACAACTACCGCCTAAGCAAGCTTCTGATGCGCCCAGTTTTTCAACCTGAGCGTCGAAGTCACCTGCAAGTACAACTATCTTGGAGCTTCGACTCATACGAATGAGATCGGTGAGTTCGTCGTAGAAGACGTCCTTTTGGGTATGAGAACTGCAATTGGTTGGTGCATACGCTGATACGATGAACAAACACCTTTTGTCGTTGCTTCCCTTCCGGACGCTGATTGAACCCTAGAGACGCACTGCACATAAACGACTGTTGACGGGAATCCAATCGATAAGAGAGGACCCCGCTCTGTTTCTGAGTACAATACCTACCCCGAGCTGACCTAGTGAACGAGTTTCATCGTCGCCTGATGTGCGAAGAACATATCTCCTGGTGCGCTCAAGTGGCTTATAGTAGCAGGATCTCGGATACGTGTCTCCGACACGCAGCAAATATCAATCCTCAAGGATCCCATTGTACGCGCTAGACAAGCTTGTTGACCTACCTGCATCAGGGGCCTCACGTTGAAGGTCCCCTAGGATTCAGTGATTAACGAGGTTTTCGAATCTACAATTGCGTTTCGAGATACATTAATCACAGTGCTATTTGGCAACGACCTTTGACGAGCGACATCCAAGTTGCTTGAGGGACTACTATAGGTCGGAAAAGGGGAAAATGGAGAAGGCTGGATACTGAAGACAAAGAAATAAACAAAGGTTGGGATATCTGAGCAGTAATCCACTTATCACTATTCACTCAGCTCGATGCAATGGGCAGCGCGGTCCTGATTATCCTGCGCGACGACCGATGCAGTATGGAATTATTTTTTATTTTGTGTATAAATTGGGTACTGCCAGGGTGTTCAGCCACTAAACAGGAGAAACATTAGGGTTCACGTCCAAAGCCTTAAGTTCTGATAAGAACCTAACCACAAGGCAGCGGGTGAAGCGAAGTGGAGGCCCATTTACTTGGATCGATTATTCCTCCACCAATTTTTTACCGACTGAAACGCAAATACCAGTCGAACTCCCAGCCTGGAGGACCAGGAGACTGATCACTACCCATCAACCTTCCAGGCATGATAAGATCCCCTGGCTTGTCAAAAGCCATCCTGAAAAAGAGCGACTTTGGATCGAGCACCTTACGCAGCTTACCAAAAAGAAAAAAACAGAGAATTCAAACGACGCTCGCATAGTTTCATTTCATTTTTTCAAAGTTCCGTGAAAAAGAAGGCACCGTGAAACGAATACACAACTTAAGTATCTGAATAGGTAGGAAAGAGTACAAATCTTGGCGTCCTTGGAAGGCCAAAGGTCACTTGAAAATAAAGCAGCGGTGGACCGAAAGAAGAGTGGGCGAGAAAGGACGAGAGAGGACAAAATGCACCAAGTTCTTCGAATGCTGTTCAGTTCACATGAGATCAGCACTCATTCGGGCCACACGGAACGGTACAGCCGTACCCAGTGATCGAGCGAGTGCACGATGAGACAAACGGGACCAACATTCACCGTACGGTTCCAAATGACACATCTCCCCCTGTCGAGGCACTGGAAGACCCCGAGGACCGTGATGAACGCGGTTCCCGGCGGCATTTATTGTGGTTAAAACCGAATGTCCGGACAGTTGGACAATCAACCAGTTGAGTAGTAGATCCTCACAAACATCAGCGTGATCGACCATATGTTGCACAGTTGGAGAAAACAATTCCGTGAAGGTGTGCAAATAGTGCTGTGGATTTGCAAAAACATGAACGGAAAGAGGAAAAAGAAGTTATGGGAAAAAATATTCATACACACTCACAAATGTGAGTACTATATCATGCTCATTTGCTGTCCTAAACGAGGTAAGTTTAAATAATGCGAATGCCTCGTGTGTGTGAACCGACTCAAAAGTGATGATGCCAACACTACGACATTCTTGAAAGGTTATTTTCGCGTTATTCTTATTCTTATTGTTGCGTTGGCACCATGCTTGTCTCCAAGCCGGTGGTAAATATATAATATTTTCACTTTAATGAATACCATCAGAATTCCACGTGATTCTGTCTCACACACATACTATGTCGCATGAATGCTGGTGTTCTCCTGTGTCCGTTCCAGCCCAGCATAGTAATGCTCCATAAAGGAGTAACAACTATATGAGTGAATCAGTTCTCAGTTCAGTTCCAACAGATTCATTAGGGAAACAGAGATGTGGTGAACAAGTTTGCTTTCAGTTCTTTATCCACTGGCCAGTTACAGCACATTATATAATTCAGGGAGACAGTTAAATCAGGGTTTTGACATGTTCGAATGGGAGTTGAAGGGTTGAAAAATCTCAAACCTTCAACTCCCAGTGTGCACCTATAAGAACCATGATTCGACTGTCTCCCAGTGTTACTTCCCTGAGTTACATAATATGCTACATCCGATTAGCCAGTAGAGAGAGACTCTTGTTACTGTGTACTACAAACGTCTCATTTACATTCCAAGGAAAGGTATATAGATAGATCGATGGCGTGACCGTAGAAAGCACTTTGGGACCAGCAGTTGCGAATTTATTCATGGCACACTCAGAATTTACTGAAACGGAAGATATGTTGATGATATTCTCATCATCCCGAGCAATGTGAAACAGGCCAAGAACATCCCCTCTAAGGCCCCAATCGACTACATCCGACCATAATATGGAACCTGAACAGAGCAACAGTCTGGGTTTCCTTGACACACATATCATTCGAAAGCCAGATGGAACTATATCACGATCGGTCTATCGTTAAGTAATCTGTACAGGTCAGTACATACATTGGAATTTTTGTGCCATTTCCTAATAAACGTGGTCTTGTATATACCCCTATTCGACAGAGCCCATCGAATTTGAACTGACGACACAATATCAAACAAGGCCAGCTCTTTTTGTGACACGCTAACAAGGAATTTGTTGACAGGCTCAGTAGATTGAAAAGCCCGTTGTTGCGTCAGCGTCTAGATTGGTCACGATTTGTTCTCCATTCAAAGTTGATGATGGAACTGATCTAACGAATCAACGGGGGCCATGGGATGGCGACTACTAACGGCTTCCAAAGCGGAATCAACGGAATGACCGTTGTGGGATTCTCATTTGTTGACTAACGAAAACATTTTGTTCACAACCATTTCAAACCCCACTTCTCAAAATCTCTATGCAACTGGGTTTCATAACTTGCACCAAATAATCATGTGGAAGCAATTATCAATGATATGGCTGTCAACTGGTCCGGAGTTTGGTTTTCTGTTCAGCGTGTCCGTGCTTGTGTGTGTGTTGGAGTGCGAAGGAAAGAGAAACCCGATTTAGAACATACCTTGTGAAAGAACGTAGCCCCGAAACTGGCTGAGATCAGTTCGGGCGAGTCACGTGCCGCGTTCGACGATCGATTTGTATACCATCCACGCTGACTGACCAGACCGATTAATCGACTTGGATTATGGGACCACAACTGTGTTGCATGGGGGAGAGAGAAAGGAGTGCATGAGTGAGGGAAGGAGAGGGGGTCAAAAAATCGGTTTAGAACATGACAGAAAAGCGTCAAGCGATAGTCTGCAAGCAAACCCACAAGTAGATTATTCGCTGTGTTGAAGCAGAATAAGCAGGGATCAATTGTAGTAGGTATGCGCCTTTCGAATCTAAATGGAAAAATATCCTGCAGTCAAACAGTGTAAACAAAGACGGGGTCATACAGTACCATATATCCTATCCATTTCAATAAAAATAATGATAGTATACACCTTAATGACATGCTCGGTGGATAACAGTGCTTCAGTCTGATCCCCTATCTTGAAAAGAAAACGTTTATATTACACACTCGTGTTTGTTCAGTATACAATGACACCGTTTTACATGGAAACCGGCAACCTCTTCACAACGCTGGACCCAAATCGACCACATCGCTATCAGTTACCGCTGGAGGGGACCGCTTCAAGACTGCCGCTCTTACTGGTCAACATTTGTGGATACGGACCACGTTTTACTACGAGCAAAATTCTCCTTACGCCTGGCAAACAACTGTAAAAAAAAGCCTGCGAAAACGGATACCTACGATACAACGTCAATGATCGCTACAAATCAGCCTTCGAAGTGGAACTCTTCGATCGCCTGTCAGTTCAACCACCAGCCGAAGGACTCAATAAACACTGAAAGCAAATCAAGGAATCAAGGAAGAACGTTAGACCGCCACACAGGCTTAAAACACAAACAATGAATTTCATCAACCTCAGCTGCCCTGCTGAACTTCCGCAGAACCCTTCCTCCCGATGCCACATATGACACAGCTCGCAAATCTCCAAAAAAGCCAGCTCATCAGGAGTCTGAGGAATAACCGCGAGAAGTGATGGATACGAGAGTGTAGAGAGATGGAGAAGGCAGCGGCTACTGGTAATAGTCGCCATCTTTTCCGTCTAATTAGGAATACGGGCATTAGAAAAATAAGCATGAGTGAGATAACTAAGGAATTCGATCGCACACTGATTCACAATCACCAACGCCGTCTTGATCGATGGGCTCAACATATCAAGTTTTAGTTCAACTGGCCCCCATCGACATCCGAACTATCACCCTCCACCGCGACTGCGCACATTCTGCCAGTCGATGCCAGTCCTCCATCTGAAATGGAGGTTCCCCGGGAAATAAGCTATCGTAAAAGGTATAAGGCCTCCGGCCCAGATGGGCTGTTCTCATCAGCGCTTAAGGATGGAGGTTCAGCATGGGTTTCGGAACTCCTGGGCTCAGTGTGGGAGAGAGAGATTCCTGCTGAATGGTGAGTCGGTAATCATACCGATTTACAAGAAAGGTGATAGATCCTCCTGTGGAAACAACAGAGGAATAAGTTTATTCAACATAGTATCCAAATTTCAGACACCGTCGGTTGTCTGCCGCACGTGAGAACCAGGCTGCTTTTAGGTTGTATCTACCACATCTTCACTCTTCGTCAAGTCCTACAACACGGTTGCCCTTTCTCACTCACTCTCCTTCTTTGTTTAACTTTGCTATAGATTTGATCATGGAAACAGCCCTATCCTCGTTCGAGGAAAGCGGTATCGATTTACTCCCAGGGGGCAGACTGTCTGATCTAGAGTATACAGACGACATTGTGCTACTAAGTGAAGATCCAGGTAAGTTACAAGCTTTTCTGGATAGTTTGAGCGCTAGTGTAGCCATGTTCGGTATGCATTTTGCACCTTCAAAGTGTAAAATGTTGCTACAAGACTGGGTTGGTCCAGCACCCAACCTCACCCGTACTGAAGAAGTAATAGAGCAGGTGGATAAGTTTTGTTATCTNTCCCGGATGAAGTGCCAGCTCGCATACAGAAGGCTCGGTTGGTGTTTGTTAACTTGCGACATCTCTGGCGACGTCGCGATATCCGGTTGTTTGTGAAGAGTCGAGTGTATGCCGCGACAGTTCGGTCAGACCTGCTATACGGTGCAGAAACTTGACCATCAAGAAAACAAGATAAAGACAGACTGTCCGTGTTTGAAAACCGCTGTCGACGCAGCATTGCACGAATCTGTTGGGGTAGCCGGATGAGCAATGCTGAGGTTAGGCGCAGAGTTAAGGGTAAATGCGGTCGCCTACAGGAGCAAGTGGTCGACCTCCAAAGATTACGTTGGTTGGGACATGTGTTACGCATGTCACTAGATAGGTTGCCGCGGCGAGCGATTTTCGCCGAAGCAGACACCGAATGGAGAAAAGCCAAAGGTGGTCAACCTAAGACCTG